>CAKLIZ010001647.1:0-32768 GCA_922035795.1 Oreochromis mossambicus | reverse complement strand
CCTGAGTGAGCAAAGTGACACAGCAGCCTTTGACTCTGAGCCAGAGAAACGGAGGTCCATGGCGCCATGTAAAACTAATCTGAAATTCTTACCTTTTGATAATAAATTGTAAAGATGTATAATTTGAGCCTATTTGTCTTCTCTCTCGGTGGTGAGAGTTGAGCCTCGTCCTGGTCAAGGCACCAAAATGGTTGCTCAGTGTGAGGAAAAAATTGAGGTATGTACATTGTTGGAAAAATTTCATTCTGTGATTTGGCTAAAGTAATTCTGTCGTGAGTGATCAATCTGTAAGGAATAAGAAATGATTGGAAATTACTCCTGTAAAAGACACATCTCCTGGATGCACTGGTACGCATCTTCAGTGATGTATCCTGGGGTCATCAGGTGTTTCGGGTCTCACAACATCATACACCCTCGCCCAGGCGACCCAGCCAGGGGTGATCAGGCCCTGACTTGCGTACCACTAGCTACCTTCGGATCAGCCCTCTTGATCCACAGCCACCTTGTGGCTTTCTCTGCCGCTTCACTCACAGCCTGGATGGCCCTCTTCTTGGCTGCCCCAGCCACGCCCAGCTGGCCTAGGACTTTGCAGAGTGATCGTGCTGCAAAGCCCCTACAACCCACTTCTATGGGCTCATAGAAAGTCTTCCAGCCCCTTCCCCTGCACTCCTGCACTAGTTCCCGGTACTTTCTTCGTTTCCTTTCATTGGCCTCCTCGATCCGCTCTTCCCAGGGCACTGTGAGTTCCAGCATGATCAGCTGTTTTGAGGCCTCAGAAATAATTATCATGTCTGGCCGGAGGGATGGTTTTGCAATGTTCTGAGGGAACTTTAGCTGTTTACCCAGGTCAGCCTGTAGCTGCCAATCAGAGGCTGTGTTGAGGAGGCCGGTTGTTAAATTCGGGCACACCTGGGGTTTCTCTCCAGCCTTAATGAAAGAGATTGCCTTCCTCGGAGCATGATGATGCTTGCTGGTGCTGATTGCTGAGGCAATCTTTTCAGCAACTACTCTGAGCACCTGGTCGTGCCGCCAACGATACCAACCATCGGCCAGGGCCCTTGGGCAGCTGCTAAGGAGGTGTTCTAGGGTCCCTCTTCCAGAGCACAGGGGACAGACAGGTGTCTCGCTCTTCCCCCACAGATAGAGGTTTGCTGGGCTGGCTAAATTTCTTGACTGTAAAAGTAGAAGTTTCAAGTTGAAAAAAAATCTATAATAAGTTTTTAAACTTATTATAAGTACTCACTGTAGGCTCATGAAAGTAACATAGTGAATATTAGAGGGGGCTGGGGTGCACAGTTTCTGCAGTACTATATATATATATAATACATATGAACAATATTTAGATTTTTTTTTTTTGCAAATATACAAAATCCAGAAAAAAAGAAGTAAGTAAATGAATAGTGTTATGTATTTGCATTGTGGGTTATGGTAGTGTAGTTTGTTTATAGAGGGAAGTCCTTGCGATGGGGGTGGGACTGTGTTGTCCCATAAAGGCACCAAAGTGGGATAAATGTGTGTCTTTGTTCGTAGTAGTTATAGTTTTAGTTGTTTTGTCTTTCTGACTTTCCTCCTTTTGTCTTCATTTAAAGAATCACACAACTGTTAAAAAAGGAAGTGAATTGGTAGAATGCTGAGGAAAAGTAAAGACGTAGCAAGCAAACATCTAATTTTTAGTGAGATACAGTGTGTAAAAGAGGGTATTACAGCTAAATCAAAAGAGTGAATTAGTGCCAACTAGTGGCAGGATTGAGGCAGAGTCCTCCCTGGCTCCATCCGGTAGAGTGAGGGTGATACTGCAGTCAATCACGATCCCTGGTGGACACGAGTAGAACTGATTATAAGAATGCTAAATAAATTATTTGATTAGATTTTTTTTAAAATCAGGATTGAGAACAAAAGAAAAGAAAATAAATTGACTGATTAAAATTAAGACAAGAGCAATAATAAAACATAAACAAATACTGACATAATACATTAAAAAATATATATGATTTTAAAATAAAAAATGAAATGTATAAAGATAATATTAACCAAAAATGGGTAAAATAGAAAGTAAGTAACTAATTAACTAATTAAAAACAGGAAATAAATACATAAAAAATATAATATATAAGGTATATTTAGATTAAATTTAACATCAAGACAAAACAAATTAAGACTAAAAGGCCACAACCATAAGAGTTAGACATAAATATGAAATTACAATGGCAACTAACATTTCTGCAAAACTCAAACTCAAAGCACCTCCCAGCAATACGAGACAGCTCAAGGACTTTCTAAAGAACCAGATGTTGAAAGAAGGGAAGAGGCAGAATCATTCAACACAAAGCCAGCATGTAAAAGAAACTGAGACTGGACCATCAGCTGCAGAGACTATACCTATTGTTTCATTTCTGCATCCCTCCCGATTAATAAACTCAACTCAACCAACAAGGAAAGATGAAGAAACTACATTGAAGCAACTCCAGGAGCTTATATTAATTAGACAAAGGGAAAATAACAAGCTGGAAATACAGTTGAAAGAAGAAGCAACCTGGAGAGTGTAGATGGGTCAAAGACTGGATCAATATTGCAAAGAAAATCTACAGAAGAAATGCTAAAACATCAGGTGGCAGAGAAGAACACGGAAGCTGCCAAAACAACAGAGAAGCCCGGACAAATATTGCTAATTTGTACAGATCTGAAGACTGACATAAAATGAGCAGCAGCAGAAGCATTTGTAACGCAAAAGCAGCCAAACCCACCAGCTCTATGCATTGTGCATTGACAGCAAAATATGATGGCAAGCAGGATACGGACCTGAGGAGATCAAGGAGCTCTCCAGTCTTAAAAAAGATGTTTACTACCTCTAATAATTTTGAAGAAGTAAGACATTGGTGGAGAGAGTGTCCAAGAGGACAGAAAAGGGCACCCAACACTGGATGGGACAACCTAGAGCAGGACCACAGCAGGAAGAAGCAATTCCCTGCAAGGAAGAAGACTCATTCAAAACAACCAAACAAGCCCCAACTCAAGTTGCAGCTCTTGCCCCCCTCACCACCACCACCACCACATGCAACAAAAATTTATACAGCGTGAGTGTGTTGTTCTTTGTTCATTTGGGTCTCTTGAGTGAGCAGAGAGACACAGGAGCCTCTGTCTCTGCGCCAGAGAGATGGAAGTCGATGGCGCTATGTAAAACTAATTTGAAATTCTGTCTGATAATAAATTGCGAAAACTTACAATTTACAAATGACAGCCTTTGACCTTAATCATGCTTTATTTGAAGCTGTTCAAAAAATATATAATATAATATAATATAATATAATATAATATAATATAATATAATATAATGAAATCAGCATTTTTCTAAAACACCAAACTGAGGTACTGCATCTGCAAATATATAGTGACACGTGGATGATTAATCCCTTTGACTTTGTAGCTTTTTGCAATGTTTGTCAGTGAAAATTGCAGCTGTTTTATTGATAAAATTAAAGAAAAGCACATCATATGGTACTTTAGCCTCTGTACCATTTCCATCAGTTAATTTCAGAGTTGCTACAAAAAGTGAACATAAAGGATGATCTGTCTGTTGCCACAGGGTGGTGCTGAGGTCTGAATCTGAGGGCAGCTCCTGTAATCACAAAGAACAGAATTATCTCTTGTCTTTTAATGAGCTATTGTCCGCTGTTAGGCAGATGGTTAGCTCTCGCATCCTGAAATCTACCACATTCGTGAACGCTTTTAACTTACAGCTATCTGCTCAAATTCAAATTCAAATTTGATTTGTCACATACACAGTCATACACAGTACGATTGGCAGTGAAATGCCTTATACAACTGCTCGTGACCTAAAGAAAAAAAATGAAAAGGCTATGAATAAAATAGGAAATAAATATGAAAATTAAAAGGGGTGAATTTAACTAGGAAGGAATAAAATAGAATATATATGAATTAGAGTTGAAAATAAAATAACTGTACACCACAAATTAGAATGAAGGGTAAATTTTACTGGGAAAGAGTAAGATAATATATCTGAATTTAAGTTGAAAATAGAATATCTGTACAACAAAATACACAATGCAATACAAATGAGAATGAAGGGTAAATTTAACTGGGAAAGAATAAGATAAAATATATATGAATTAAAGTTGAAAATAAAGTAACTGTATAACAAAATGAACAGTATGGAAATAATAAGAATGTATGAGGAAATATAATCTAAATATATATACAATATACAATAGCAGCAGCTGTACAAATATTAAATGGAAATGAAGAAATATAAGAAATATAATGTCCAGTGTTGTGCAAACCACATTGTGAGTGTCTTGTGCAGTGGAAATATGCTTAAAGTGATTGAGTGTAAGCAAAGTCCAGACTGTCCAGTGTGTGTGTAAGAATCATATGTGTGGGTCCGTTCTATGTGGTGGTGTGGTTGAGAGACCGTATCGCCTGCGGGAAGAAGCTCCTCCTCAGTCTCTCTGTGTTGGTCTTCAGGGAGCGGAATCGCTTCCCTGACCTCAACAGAGAGAACAGTCCGTTGTTGGGATGGCTGAGGTCCTTCACGATCTTCCTGGCCTTGGTCCAGCACCGCCTGCTGTAGATTGAGTGCAGGTCAGGGAGCTCGGAGCGGATGGTGCGCTCAGCTGATCACACAACCCTCTGTAGAGCTCGTCTGTCCTGCATGGTGCTGTTCCCGAACCAGGTTAAGATGTTTCCCGTCAGGATGCTTTCTATGGTGCATGAGTAAAAGTTCCTGAGCACCTTAGAGGGCAGTCGGAAGTCTCTCAAGCGTCTGAGGTGGTAGAGACGCTGTCGGGCCTTTTTCACCACGGTGTTGATGTGACAGGACCATGACAAGTCCTGCGTGATGTGAACTCCGAGTTATTTGAAGCTGTCCACTCTCTCCACTGGGCACTCGTTGATGACAGGGGTCTGGTAGTTCCTCTCCTGCTTAGTACTGAAGTCCACTATCAACTCCTTTGTTTTGCTGATGTTTAGAAGGCACCAGGTCTCCAGATTCCTAACCTCCTTCAAGTAGGCCATTTCGTTGTTGTCAGAGATCAGGCCCACCATGACGGTGTCATCAGCAAACTTGATGATGGTGGTGGAGCTGGTAGTGGCCACATAGTCATATGTGTACAAAGAGTACAGCAGAGGGCTCAAAACACACCCCTGGGGGGCTCCAGTGCTGAGAGTGGTGGAGGCTGAGACATGTCCGCTCATCCTTACTGCCTGTGGTCTGCCAGTTAGGAAGTTGGAGATCCACTGACACATAGATGAGCTGAGTCCCAGGTGCTCCAGTTTGGTGGTGAGTGTGGAGGGAATTATGGTTTTAAATGCAGAGCTGTAGTCGATGAAGAGCATTTTAACATAATTCCCCCTTCTAGTGTCCAAGTGAGTGAGTGATGTGTGGAGGAGATGAGAGATGGCATTGTCTGTGGAACGATTTGGACGGTAAGCGAACTGTAGTGGGTGTAGTGTGTCTGGTAGTGAAGAAATGATGAAGTCTCTGACCAGGCGTTCAAAGCACTTCATCACTACTGAGGTGAGGGCTACAGGGTGATAGTCATTGAGAGAAGCAGGGTGTGGTTTCTTCGGGACAGGAACAATGATGGACTCCTTGACGCATGTGGGGATCACCGACTGAGATAAAGAGATGTTGAATATCTCAGTGAACACAGGAGCTAGCTGGTCTGCGCAGTCTCTGAGGATGCGACCTGGGATGCCGTCTGGTCCTGCTGCTTTCCTGGTGTTCACTCTCTTGAAAGCTCGAGCTCGACGAGCACGTTTCCGGTGTTGGCAGTGTCTTCCTGTCTGCAGCCTCGAAGCGAGCGTAGAAAGTGTTCAGCTCGTCTGCCAGAGTCGCGTCCGCATTCATCATACCGGTTGTTGATGCTTTATAATCCGTTATGCTCACAATGGTTTTTATTTCTCAACCAATCTTTTCAATGATTATTGCCTTTCCATTTTAGACAAAATTTGTCTGGTTAAAACAAAAAGAGTGTCTGCCTCCAAATCTCCTCCATAACATAGTACGAAGGTATTCCCTCGTACTGTGGAATACCCTTCCTCTCGACCTACGCGCATCTGATTCCATTGCACTGTTCAAGTTAAGACTAAAAACCCACTTATTCAATCTTGCCTTTCCCTCTAGTTAATATTTATTTTATGATTTTATATTATGCACTTTTATGCTCATTTAATTTCTTGTTTGTTCTGTACCTGTTGCTTTCCTGTGTATCAGTGACAGCTACCTGCTTGCATACTTAGTACTTGCTTTGGTCCTATTTCTATTATCTTCCTTCTATTCTTTATGTTACTTGTTAAGCACTTTGGCATACCCTTGGTTTTTAAGTGTGCGTTATAAATAAAGTTTATTATAGATTATAACTAAATTACAGTATTTGTTGTATTTGTAACACGTGATTGTCGTAAAAAGTGGGCAGTGGTGAAGGAAAACTCATCTCCTCTATCTAAAGGACCTTTTAGCTTTTCTTAATAATGCTATTAAGATGCAAGGGCTGTCTATTTTTCATATTTTGTTACAAAGAGCAGAGGTAATTCTAAGGTCCTATTCAACACCATTAGTGACATTGTTACTCCTGCTCCACCTGCACCTATTTCCTCAAATGAAGATTGTGAAAAATATATTTCTTTTCTGCTTGAAAAAATTAATAGTGTAAGATTTTATTTTATTTTTTTACAATCAGTACTTGTTTTATCTGTCTCTACCCCATCTCGGCCCATTATCTTGGATACGTTCTCTCCTGTTTCTCTACCCAAGCTGGTAAACTTGTGATTTCATTGAAAGCATCCTCTTGTTCGCTTGACAATATATCTGCATCATTATTCAAAAATGTCTTCCAGTATATTGGTGCATGTTTGCTCACTTTAATCAACTCGTCACTGGTGTCTGGTATAGCTCCAGTTTATTTTAGAAATGCTGCTATTCTCCCCTTTTAAAAAAGCCTCAGCAGTTACAGGCCAATCTCTAAATTACGGTTAATTGCTGAGCTTCTAGAAAAGGTTGTGGCTAAGCAACTTATAACAGTTCTGGACAAACATAGCATCTTTTATAGGTTTCAGCCTGGCTTTTGTTGAGTTCACTGCACTGAAACAGGCCTTCTTAGTGTCTCTAGTGACAGTTTGATAAGTTATGATGCGGGAAAATGCTCTGTTCTGCTTATGTTGGACCTCATGTTGATGTTTGGCACAGTTGAGTGATTCTCTTCATATCTATATCACCGATGTTTTCCTACGGTGGTCTCTCTAATTTTAGGTCATACCTCCCTGAGTGGAAACGGTGTAAAACAGAAGTGACGGAAGTGACGGACAAGGTAAGCGACACATGTTGTGACTGACGTCAGACGCTGGAGATTTTGGCGGAAAATTTAAGCGAATGGTAGTTTAGAACTGAACAAAGTTTCTTTAAGCTTTAGTATTACCAAATATAGTAATCAATTGTCATATAACTAACAACATCTGTCCTATCATCTCTAAACACCCTGGAGGACAACGGGGAGAGTTTAGACGCTCTCCAAGATTACATCGACCGCTGTTTCCAAGATTTAGTTATGAAGAAGGCCCAGAGTGCATCTTCCCCGGCCAAAATTGAGACACCGTCATCGAAGAGATGTCGCCCGGCAGACTCCCCCGGCACAACATCACCTGCCGGCAAAGACATTGCAGACATCCTGGAGTCAATCGACTAACGATTGTCCAGTTTCGATGCGAGGCTGTCCCTGGTGGAGATTTTACACCGGGAATTTAAATCTCTGCGAGAATCCCCGGAGTTCAGCCAGCAGCAAGTGGAAACGCTTGCCGCTGAAAATGCCACGCTACGGGAGTCGGTCAAATCTCTCACCGATAACGTGACCCAGCTAAACACTGAAAATAAAAGAGTCCGTTATCGATCTACAAGCGCGTAGCATGCGTGACAACCTTGTATTTTCTGGTATTCCAGAATCTGCCGGAGAGGATGCGGAGGCAACGGTGAAAAGCTTCATTAAAATCCACCTGAAGCTGCCGGAGGACACCCTAAAGAACATTGCCTTCGATAGAGTGCATCGCTTGGGGGCCATGAGGACGCCGGCCGGGAGACCACGTCCTATTGTGGCCAAATTCGGCCACTTCAAACAAAAGGAACAGGTGAAAAGCCGCGGGAGGGAATTAAAAGGAACAGACTTCAGTGTGAACGACCAGTTCCCCAAAGAGATCCTGGAACGACGCAGGGTCCTCTTCCCAATCCGACGCAGCTTCATCCAGAAGGGCTCCCGCGCTGTCATCGCTGTTGACCGGCTGTACGTGGACGGACAGCTCCACCGCGACCCCGACATCACTCCGTGGCTGTATTAACTTCACACCAGATAAGAATCCGCTACACCCTTTCCCTATCCACTCACACTAACTTGCATTAACTTAACATTAACATCTCTTTAACTTACCAGTATCAAATTGCATCTTAAGTGTGATTTCATAGCAGAATTAACACCGTCACTCTCGGTCAACGGTATGATTGGAATGTTTCCGGGTTTTGTTTTTTGTTTGTTTTTTTGTTGTTTTTCTCTCCTTCTCGTTTTTTTTCTCTCTTTTCCCCCCTCCTGTTTTTATGCTGCTCACCCTTGTCCTTGGTTTCTTTCTTTATTTCTTTCACTGCTTCGATCACCTGCTTCCAGACTCATCCACAAACAACATCCTTTATTTCGACACATACGCACAGCACGATCACGCACAATCATGCACTCAACGGCAGCACATTTACATCAGACAGACAGCGCACACAGTATAGGATATACACACTTAAGTCAAGCGTACTACTCATATTAGTAAATATGCACACACATAGCCAGACTCAGGGAACATCTTGCCACGCATTTTTTCTCTCTCTCCTTCTCTTTATTTATGAACAGGTGATGTATTCTCTCCACCTGTCTAAGCCACACACACAGCATACACCCCTAGTTATACAAACATATCTATGGGTGAACTAAGATTTGTTACATGGAATGTAAATGGAGCTGGCTCCAGAGAAAAGAGGTTAAAAATATTTAACCAACTCAAAAAACTACAGGCAGATGTTGTCCTTTTACAAGAGACCCACAGACCTCTTAAAGGTTCGAATGAACTTAAAACACCTGAGTTTCCTAATGTGTTCTCAGCTTGTTATAATTCTAGACAAAGGGGAGTAGCAATTTTAATACATAAAAATATTAATTTCACAGTACTCGATACAGTTATAGATCCAGAGGGCAGATTCTTAATCATTAAACTATCTATACTTGATAAAAAGCTATGTATTATAAGTGTATATGGTCCAAATGTTGACGATCCCTCATTCTTTCACGTTTTTTTCAGTGCACTCTCTGAACACTTACGTAGATGGCACACTTGTTCTTGGAGGCGACCTCAACCTTGGACTAAATGAAGTAATGGATAGGTTTAATACAGCAGGAACTCAGCGTAATTGGCAGTCCACAAATATAATCAAACAGTATATGAGCGACTTTGGTCTTTGCGATTCATGGCGCTCCCTTCACCCCACCAGTAAAGAATATACTTTTTTCTCACATGTTCATCACTCCTACTCTCGTCTGGATTATTTTTTGGTCATCAGCTCACTGCTGAGTGACATTTCAGACACTGAGATTCACCCTATAGCTGTCAGCGATCATGCTCCTGTATCTTTAACACTAATGCACAAGAATAATACTACGCCAAGTAAAAACTGGAGATTTAATACATCACTGCTTAAAGATGAAGACTTTATTAAATACTTTAAAAAAGAATGGACTCTATATTTAGACTATAATGACACTCCCGGAACATCAGCTTCTGTTCTATGGGAAGCAGGGAAAGCTGTGATGAGAGGTAAAATAATTTCTTTCTCATCACATAAAAAGAAAGAAAAAAACAAAAATATTCAGGAATTAGAAAAAACCATCAAATCCCTAGAAGACGCCTACGCGTCCCACCAAGATCAGCAAACATTGAACAAAATACGCAAAACAAAACTAGAATTAAATGAGATAACTGATAAAAAAACAAAATTCTTAGTAGAAAGACTACACTTACAAAATTATGAACATAGTAATAAATCCGGTCAATTTCTAGCAAACCAGCTAAAAATAAATAAAGAAAAAACAACTATATGTGCTGTTCAAGATTCATCTGGGAACACAATATATGACCCGAAACAAATAAACAACATTTTCAGGGATTTCTATAAAATGTTGTATTCACCACAAATAAACCCATCTAAAAAGGAAATTGATCAGTTTTAAGACAACATAACTCTCCCAAAATTATTAGACACTCCAGCAATGGCACTAGATTCGCCACTGACACCAGGTGAACTCCAGGAAGCCCTGATAAGTATGCCCAATAATAAGGCTCCAGGCCCAGATGGCTTTCCTGCAGAATTCTACAAAGAATTCTGGACGATTCTACCACCAGTTTTTTACAGAACATTGTTGGAAATCAAAGAAAATGGCAGACTTCCATCAAATATGAATTCTGCAAACATTAATCTCCTGCTAAAACCAGGCAAAGACCCTGTATATCCCTCAAGCTATCGTCCAATATCCCTTATAAATGTAGACCTCAAAATAATCTGCAAAGTTCTCTCAAAGAGACTAGAGAAAGTAACCCCCCTCTTAATTCATCCTGACCAAACTGGATTCATAAAAGGTAGGCACTCATCAACAAATACACGTAGATTACTTAATTTGATAGACTACTCATACAGTAAAAACCTTGAAACTACAATATTTTCTTTAGATGCAGAAAAAGCGTTTGACAGAGTTAACTGGAAATTTCTATTTGCAACTTTACACAAATTTGGTTTTGGATCTTCTTTCATCAACTGGTTAAAAATATTATATAATTCCCCAACAGCTTGTGTCAGAACAAATGACCAGACATCCTTCAGCTTCTGTCTCCTGAGGGGCACCAGGCAGGGATGCCCACTCTCCCCTTCACTGTTTGCAATTTTTATCGAACCACTAGCAGCAGCAATTAGACAGAATTCAGTAATTAAGGGCATAAAATGCAAGAACGTGGAACATAAAATCAGCCTTTATGCGGATGATGTGTTACTCTTTCTCCAAAATTCACAAACCAATATCTCTGGGGTGATTGAACTGATAAACTCTTTTGCAAGAATATCAGATTACTCAATTAACTGGTCAAAATCTACAGTCCTTCCGATTAATTGCTCCTTCCATAATTCCTCTTCTACTCCACTGCAATCGGGAAATTTAAAATATTTAGGTATTAATGTTTCTCCCAAGCTTGCAGATCTAACTAAATTAAACCATATCCCACTTTTAAAGAAGGTAGAAGGTGATCTAGCTAGGTGGAAATGTCTACCCATATCACTCATGGGAAGGGTTGCCGCTATAAAAATGATGGTATTACCAAAAATAAATTATTTATTCTCAATGATCCCAACTAAATCGCCGCAAGATTGGTTCAGATCTCTAGATTCATATATGTCCAAATTCCTTTGGAAAAATAAACCCCCACGTATAAGCTTAAAAACACTACAAAAGACCAGGGATAAAGGAGGATTAGAACTACCTAACTTTCAGCACTACTTCTTAGCCAATAGGCTTCAGTTTATCTCAGGATGGCTAAAACATACTCTCTTAGAAGAACCTTGGCTAGATGTAGAACAAGCACTTTGGAATAATCTAGAGATTTCAGATCTACCATTTATCACCTCAAACATGCAACGACATGAATGCTTCAAAAGCATCAATATCAGCTCTTCTCTGACAGCATGGTGGGAGTTTCTGAAGTTGACAGAGTCTTCATTAATCCCATGCAAACGTACCCCTATCTGGAACAACCCTGACAAATTACAAAACAATAATATGATAAACTTTTCAGATTGGAGTGGTAAAGGAATCAAATATTTAGAACATATACTAGAAGGAACAGAATTTATTTCATTTGACAGACTAGTTACACAATAGATGAATCAATATCACTTCCTATTGCAAAATGGGAAGCGGATTTATCAGTTAACTTAGACCAAAACTTCTGGTCTCAGATTTGCTTAAAAACCTTTAATCTAATTAGAACTCCCAGTCTTCAATTAATTCAATACAAAATACTACATAGAGTGCACTATATAGGTCATCGGATGTTCAAGATGGGCTTTACGTCTACCGACAACCGCTCACACTGCCAAACCAATTCACCGGACAATTATATCCACGCTCTTTGGTTCTGTCCACCAGTTCAGAAATTTTGGCGTGAGATATGTGAAGACTTATCAAAGTGTCTGAAATGTAACATTCCAACTTCCCCTTTAGTATGTTTGTTGGGCAGCTTAGATAATGTCACTACGGAAAAGAATATAGCCCATATGGTTTTCACTGCCCTATGCATAGCCAAGAAAACAGTCCTCATGAACTGGAAAAATAAAAATAGTCTTAATTCTAACCAATATAGAAATTATCTATTAGATTACATTAGTCTTGATACAGCCTCTGCCACCACATCAGATCAATTGCTCTGGGCTCCTTTGATCACCTCCATCACCTAGTGGGGGTGGGGGGTCATAGTTTGGTCCCACCTTCACTGTTGTGATTGGTGTGGGGGTAGGGACAGGCTTAGGGCGTCGGGGTTCCCCGGGAGCATCTTCCTTGGGGGGGCTCAACCCGGGGTAGCGGTCATGGCCAATTAGGGGCTCTGTCGGCTCTTAGGTGACGGTTTCCTCGGGGCTGCGTGCAGCAGGGCTAGGGGAGGGTCTGTGCTGACGGACGTGGGTTACTGACATGGTAGCCTGGCTGCCCCGGGGTGGATCTGGGACGGGCGTGAGGTTCTGGGGGCGCTCCGTCTCTGGGCAGGGGCCCTGGCCGGGCCTCAGGGGTTTGGGTCCTGGTTGGTGTGCTGCCGGGGTTGTGGGCGGGTGGGTGTGTGGGGGCCCAGCCCTGGCGCAGGGTGCCCCCGGTGCATCGAGCCACCTGGGGGGCTCTTCAACTGTTGGAGGAGGTTGTCACATCTTGCAGGAGCTTTCCTTTCTTCAGGAACTCTCTCTGCAGGAGGGGGAGATACAGGAGAGGTGGAGGAAACTTGGCCGAACCCCGACTGCGGTTTATTTCGCAGCATGATGGTTTTCCCGGATCGTAAGGATGCTGCAAGTGAGGAAGGATGTTACAATTCTTTTTCAAAGTTGCTGCTCCTGGAGAGATGCCGTAGCAGTGAGAAAAACTCTGTGCTTTTGAAAATCCCCACCCATCCCGGACCATGCCCCTTCTTTTTGTTTTAAAAAGGAAGCTCTTTCAAAAAGCCTTTTTTAGCTCAGAGATGGATTCTGCACCCCTGCTTCATGATGAGGAGGTCAGTTCCTCGGACTGTTTTTTGGACAAGGGCTTGCCGACACTCCCGGCTACTACAGACCCCCGGAGGAGCAGCACGCCGACGAGCTGGACGGTTGGGCATCTTCTTTATTCATCGATGCTGTGAAAACTGCGGTGTATCATCTAGTCAGTACCATCTAGTACCGCACCGAGGAATGCAACGGCTGTAAGATCGATCATCCCAGCCAGAGGCAACACGAGTGTCTGCAAATGTTGGAGGATGACTTTTTACTCCGACAACTATTATAGCATCAGGAAGAAACTTCTCACCCCTGGTTTCATTCCTTCCATTTAACGTCTGCGGATTGCCCGCAACATCAAGACGGATGATGTCAAAGTCGGCACGGTGGCGGAGACTCTGCTGCACGAGCTGAAGTCGGTGAGGAAAGTGTTTGACGCCATCACTGAGGCCTACAACAATCTGGTGGGACAGGACGTGGTCAAATGCGGGCAGATGCGCATGGTCACAGAGTGCTGCAGAGGAGACGGTTTCTTTTTTTTTTTGGTTTCTTAAAGCATGTATCCTATATTAAAGGCTTTTTTAAACATGTAACCTCATTCTTAAAAGCCTACCTCGTTTTTAATCCTGCATTTATTGCTTTTTTTTCACAACATGTATCCTGTTTCTTAAAATCCTACCTCACTTTTTAAAACATGCATTTATGGCTTTTAAAAAAAATCCTGTGTCTTAAAGCACAAATCACGGTTTTGAATAAAAAAAGCTGATCATCCTGCATTTAGCGCACTTTTAAAAGCATGTTTATCTCAGGTTTTTTGAATGGAAAAAAAGAAAGCACACCTTTAACTCATGTATTTATCTATGGAGTTAAATCAGGGCCATAATGTTTGTGTAGTTAAAAGAAAAATTTAAAATCGAAAAAAATAGTTAAAAGAAAAATTTGAAATCGAAAATATGTAAACTCAAAGCAAAAGTCACATTTTTAGAGTGAACTTTGAAAAAGAAAGAGTTGGATTTAAAATAAAATCAAACGTTTTGAATATTTGTATTAACTGAAAACCCAATGGTTCTTTTATCTATAATTTCTCTGAGTAAACTTTATTTAAAAATTTTCAGTAATCTTTTTTTTCATTGTACTCACTACTCACTACTATTGAGTTCCTGTTTCTCTTTATTGTGTGGATGCCTCAAGGCATCACCTAGAAACTCCATTCAAACTTTAAAATGTTCTCAGATTATTGGGCTATTCCTGTGTGATTCAGCTTTTTCAGATCTTCTACTGTTTTAATTTTAAACCTCTTTAAGTTTTCAGTTCCAAAATTGTGATGTTTCAGAAAATACATGTGTTGCTATGGTTGCTATGCAATTAACTCAGAGTGAGCACGGGTCCTTTCTGAATTTCTCTTCATGTCTGAACAACTTCTTGCTACTCACTCAATTTCCACTCAACCCCCACAAATTATACATCAAAACGTAGGTATTTTTGCTGGCTTTCAGACAATGTTACTATCTTTATTGTGAGACTTACCGTTTTTTCGCAATTTGCCTCGAAAGTCTATGTGGAGGTTTTGAAATTCAGAGCTGAAATTCTCTAATGAGAGGGATTTTCAAATCGTCACATCTCTTTAACAAAACAAAGTTAGGACATGAGGCTTGTGCCAATATATCTTCAGACACTGCTGACACTCACAGTGGAAAGAGTTTTTACATTCGTCTTACCGTTGAGCCATAAATTACGTTTGTTTGAGGGGTGGAAATCTGTCCTCCTCTCAGTTCTCACACTCTGAAAATGAAGCCGTTTCTTCTCTCGTCATATCTCCGCAACGGAGGTACAAAGAGCTATGAAAATCGCAGTCAAAATACACCAAAGTCCGCTGATTCACCCAGTACAAGAATTATTCTGCTAGTCCTCCTAGTTTTTGAGTTACACGACGTTTTGTAACTCCAAAAAACGGCGCTTTTTGCCTCTCACCGGGATCTATTTCTGATTGCTGATCTATTTGTTTTTCAGCCACCCGCCCCCTTGCCAGGTGGCGCAATCAGTAATGACACGGCTCTGCAGCTCAAAGGTTGTTGATTCAATCCCACCTTGCTTCAACATTTTTTTTTCATTACAAATTTAAACACTATCACAGACCTGTCATTTATATTGATCATTTATTACAATTCTGCAAAGTTTTATAATTTTAGCAGCTTTTCTAATATAGACCGAAATACATACAAGTACCCAGCCTAATGAAGAAGACCGAGGCAGTAGCTCTGATTGGTGAATTTGAGCAGAATCAGGTTGTTCTTTCATTTCATTTCTTTATTTATTTCACACATGGTTCATCGTGTTTCTTTTTCTACATACAGAACCTTCTGCCTCTTTTCAGCAGAAATTCTGCCTCTTTTCAGCAGAAATTCTGCTCATTCACCTCTTTTCAGCGCAACATTCTGCTTCTTTGCCTCTTTTCAGCAGAAATTCTGCTCATTCACCTCTTTTGAGCGCAACGTTCTGCTTCTTTGCCTCTTTTCTGCAGAAATTCTGCTGATTTATCTCTTTTCTGCTCATTTCAGCCTTTTCACCTTTTTCAATGCTTTCATCTTTTTCAAATCATAGAGTTAAAATCAAAATAATAGTATTTTTACCAAAGCATTGTATTTGTACGGAGTACAGTATTTCTGCCAAATCATAGAATTACTGCAATTTCATAGTATTTTGAGGAATCCCTTTTGTTATAGTATTACTTCTAAGTCATAGTATTTCTGCTTTGTCATAGTATTTGTACTGAAACACAGTATTTCTGCCAAATCATAGTATTACTGCTATTTCATAGTATTTGAGTGAAATTACAGTGTTTCTGCAAAAACATTGTATTTCTGCTACTGTATTTCCGCTGTATTACGTAGTGGCAAAGTAGGAGGCTGACTGTTACTAAGTGCATCAGTGTACATAGGTCATCTCTTGTGTTGGAGTGCCCTCTTGTGGCGCCTTTTGGGTAGTGCCTTAGTAAACGTGAACACTGCAAAGTAGTGGTATCAGACTGGTTTGTAGTGGAGGAATTTGTTGCCAGTTTCTTTCATCTTTAATCCGTATTCATGTTGTAATGTAGTAGTACTACAATATGGAAGTTTTGGCACAAATACTTTGATTTGGTATACTTTAGCTTCTTCACCCCTTTTCAGCAAAATTTTCATTTTTTTCAACCCTTTTCAGCACAAATTCCAGCTTTTTTGGCTGTTTTCATAAAAAAAAAATATTTTCAGCAGAAACTCTGCTGATTCATCTCTTTTCAGTGCAAGTATCTGCTTCTTTGCCTCTTTTCTGCAGAAATTCTGCTGATTCACCTCTTTTCTGCAAAATTTTCAGCCTTTTCACCTCTTATCAGCACAATTGTTAACGCTCCATGGCAGAAACAAGTACACAGCCTGATGAAGCAGACAGAGGCAATACCTCTGATTGGTGAGATTGAGTAGAACCAGGTTGTTCTTTCATTTCATTTCTTTATTTATTTCACACATGGTTGAACAGTGTTTCTTTTTCTACATACAGAACCTTCTGCCTCTTTTCAGCAGAAATTCTGCTCATTCATCTCTTTTCAGCGCAACATTCTGCTTCTTTCCCTCTTTTCTGCAGAAATTCTGCTGAGTCACCTCTTTTCTGCAAAATTTTCAGCCTTTTCACCTCTTATCAGCACAATTCCCAGCAGCTTCCGCTAATTTCAGCAGAATTGTCAGTCTGTCCCCCTCTTCTCTGTGAGAATGAGTTTGGCTCAGTGAGATGAGTAGCTACCTTCAGCCCAAGAAGGCCAGGTTCAAATCCTGCTCATGGCAACATTTTTTTTTTCACCACCATACAACTTTTTGCAACTTTTCATCTTTTTCATCTTTTCAGCAGACAGCTTCAGCGATAAGGCATCCACACAGCATTTTCGCAGGAAATGCAAATTTTTCTAGTTCTTTTTCAAGTTGCTGCAAGTTTTCAAGTTTTTTGGCACTTAACTACTCCCTCAGTTTTCAGCCGATTTTCTCAGTTCAAACTCTAAACTGTTCTGCTCTTTCTGCTAATTCCAGCTATGACTTTTGGTGTTTATTACTATTATACTTTTTAAAATATTACACTTTTTTCCTTTAATTTGTCCCATTGAAATGAATGGAAAACTTCCACAATTCTGCTAAAACTTGCTTGGTTTTGAAACTTAACTGCTTCCTCACACTTTCACCTAGAAACTCCAAACTTTAAAATGTTCTCAGATTATTGGGCTATTCCTGTGTGATTCAGCTTTTTCAGATCTTCTACCGTTTTCATTTTATACCTCTTTAAGTTTTCATTTTATACCTCTTTAAGTTTTCAGTTCCAAAATTGGGTGAAAAAACATAATTTTCAGTTTTTTCACCCATTTTCAGCACAAATACCAGCCTTTTCAGCTGTTTTCAGCAAAAACCTCTTTTCGGCAGAATTCTGCTCATTGACCTCTTTTCAGCAGAAGTTCTGCTGATTGAACTCTTTTCAGCAGAATTTTCAGAATTTTCACTTCTTTTCAGCTCAAATTCTGCTTATTCACCTCTTCTGCCAAATTTTCAGCCTTTTCACCTCTTATTAGCACAAATCTCAGCTGTTTTCAGAAAAAACTTTTGAGGAGAAATTCTGCTGATTCATCTCTTTTCAGTGGAACTTTCTGCTTCTTTATCTCTTTTCAGCAGAAATTCTGCTCATTCACCTCTTTTCTGCAAAGTGTTCAGCCTTTTCACCTCTTATCAGCACAATTCTCAGCCGCTTCTGCTCATTTCAGCAAAATTATCAGTCTCTCCACCTTTTCTTTGTGAGAGTGACTTTGGCTCAGTGAAATGAATAATCGCCTTGAGACCAGGAGGGCCAGGTTCGAATCCTGCTCGGGTCGTCATTTTTTTTTTCACCACCATACAACTTTTTGCAACTTTTCATCTTTTTCAGCTTTTCAGCAGACAGCTTCAGCGGTAGGGCATCCACACAGCATTTTCGCATTAAATGCAAATTTTTCTAGTTATTCTTCAGTTTCCGCCTGAAATTTTGCAGCGAAACTCGTCCCGCAGTTTTAAGACAAGCTTCATATATGTTACCTCACTTTGTGCGGCTGGATCTGGAACGGTGTGCTATGACTTTTGGTGTTTATCACTTTTATAGTTTTTTAAATATTAATATTTTAGTAAAAATCTTCCCGCGCTTCTCTGCCGCACAGTTTTGAAACAAGGGTTACATATGTTAGATCATTTTGTGCAGCTGGAGCTGGACTAGTATGGTATGACCTTTGGTGTTTATGACTTTTATAGTTTTTGAAATATTTTTATTTTGTGCAAATTTGGGCCAATTTCTAGGCTCCTGAGAAAGAAACTGACTTTTGGCCCCATAGAAACACGTCATTTGTGGTGTGTTGGCTCTCTCTAGTGGTATACCGGGAGTAGTACAGCCGAAAAGTTGTATGCTTGGGAGGAAACTCCATAACCCACAATTCATAGCACGCCTCTGCCAGTGGATCAATGGCGGACACCACTTGGATTCTATAATGCTTTTTTTCGTGTTTCTAGGTCACAAAATAAACTTTTAAGACATTTTCAGGCGAGAATGTAGGTGTGTAAACTTCAAATATCTGCTCATTTTATCAAGACATTCCATATTAGCGACAATTCTCTTACGTGTTGCTGATAGCCGGCTAGCTAGCTAGCGCCACTAGCGACCCTTGGTGAAAAAGCACCCAGGCTTGTCTTACAGTGAGGCGGCTGAAACTCGTGCCAGCACCCGATCGCTCGCCGACAGTCTGTGTTTTAGCTGGACTTATTTTTCGTTTATATGGGCCGATGATGCTGGAAACCGAAGGCAGGAGCGTGAGGTGAACTGAATTTCAGGTAAGAAGTTATGAACTGCCCTCTATTTGGGTCAGATATAAACCGAGTTTAGGTGTAATTTATTTTTGTTGACCTTTTACTATCGTACTGCCACTGGAGTTTCTTTACAGCTGTATGCGCGCTAAGTTACTGACGTTGGACTTTATTTTATTCATAAGGGTTAGTTCATAGAGTTGCGGTACAAACGGAATCATCCCACATTCAGAGAAAATATTACGATTTATTCTGTCGTTACGAAGCCTCCCCTGTCATTCTCTCGCCTGTTGAAACTTCAATCATGAAACTGATCAATGATCGGCTGTTCGCTCTTGTTTATCGCGCTAAACAACAGCAGCACATTTAAGCTTGATCAGCTGTTGTTAGAATTCATTTGATTTTAATTTCTAGTATCAGCTGATGTTTGCTGGAGCATGAAGATGAAACCAGGAGGTGTCCTTACTGAATCATCAGAGCTGAACTGGTGATGGAGAAACAGGTTTACACTTTAGGTGACATGAATGAGTTATAGGGAAGTTATGAACTGTTTCTGAGAGACAAATAAAGACCAAGCTCCTTTTTTGTGTAGCTGACAGCTGGTAACTGTGCAGGGGCGGATCTAGCAAAGCTTTGGCCGAGGGGCCAGGTTAGGGCATTAACAGAGAAAGGTGGACACAAAGATATACTTTTCTTTCTTACTCTCATATAAAATATTTAGCTTTTATTAAATAGTTATCTGAATCTTACAACCAAAGTTTGTATAATAATACACAAGATTAGCTGTAGACCATTGTTCATCATTCAGAACATTGTGTAAAAATAACAAAAAACAAAAAGTGAATGCACAGCCGGCTGTGTGGGTAAACCAACCATGTGTGAAAAGTGGTCCATTACGTAATGCTTCAAAGCGTGTTCATGCAAACATTGTCGGGTCTGCCGTGGTACAATGGGACTTCTGCTCATGAACCTGTGTGCCTAGCGTCTGCAAATCGGCGCTGAACGAAGTAACTTCATCTTTACACAAAACTGTAAGCTGTCATCTGTGAAGCGTGAGCGGTGTTTGTTTTTACCATAGTTCATGGTTGAGAATGGCTGCTCTTCTGAGTTTTGCTCTCTGTAGCCGTATGAATGGCAAACTACACTGATTAGCAGCGGCATAGGCACACTTAAAATTTCTTCTGAAATTTTCGCTTTCTAGTTAGTATTTACTGTTATATTCACATCATTGTGATGATGTTGTTTATTATATTGCTCAATGTTTTTTTGCTTGTTATCTCTTTTTTCTTTCTCAACAGGTGATCCAGGTGATTCATATATGTAGTTTTTGTCTGTTTGTTTTGTTGGTTTTGGTTGTTTGCCCTTTAACACCGTTCCTCTTCCCCGCTGTTTTTCTTTCCCTCTTTCTTTCTCCTTTTTCTTTCCCCCAGTCATGTCTGTCCCGTGTGTAGCAAGTGAAAATAAAATAAAATAAACAATAAAAGCAAATGTGAATCAAATAGACCAAGGCGGCAAGGCTGGGATGGTCCATTTGGTAAAGTAAATCCGTTGGGCATCTTTCTTTGCCTTTAGACAATAATTCTGATGGCAAAAGACCCAAACGGGTCAGGCGAAGAAAAAAAAAGGAGAGAGACACCTAATGTTTAATAATCCACATTTCACTGTTTTACTCTTCGGTTCAGATGTGGATACTGTATTGTTCTTCATTTGTGATTTTTCATGTTTAAGTTGTTTGTTGCTGGTTTTTAGTTTGTTTTTTGTCTGTTTGGGAGCTGACACAGTCTCTATGGAGATAGGGTTTTGGGGGGGTAACACGAGGAGAGAAGGTGTAAAGAGGCATCTAAGACTGCAACTCTGTAGTGCTGTGCGATACTGCATATTTTGGTATCGCTCTGATACCAAGTGAATACGGGCCAGTATCGCCGATACCAATACCGATACCGATACTTTTCAATAAATAAGGTGGATGCCTCATTGAATTGCTAAATCACTATTAATTTTCATGACCTTAAGTGTTTTTTGTGATGTTTTCCTTTTTATTATTAAATAGTTAAAAACTAGGACATAATTAAGAGAAATAATTTATTTACAATTAAATTAAAAATGCTTTATTATTGCTTCATGCCCTGGGGGACGGGGCTATGGCTCCCCACACTCCCTAGCAGACCGTTCCATGGAGAAACCTTTGGAATACAAGCATGCTTATCCACACAGGTGTACACACGGGTGTTCAAAGACACAAACTACACCTTTCTTGGCTGCTACCTCAAAGCACATTGTCCGCTGTCTATCTTGCGTGCTGCACAATAACATTTAATATTTAGTATCTACTGTTATCTACTGCTAGCTAGTTTATTGTGATGGTGCTGTATTTATTATGTTGCTCTTTTTTGTTTGTTTGTTTTCTCTTCTGTTTTTTTTTTTCCATACACGTGATCGAGGTGTTTTGTTTTATTTCTCTTTCTTTCATTCTTTCTCCCTGTCCCATCCCCCAGTCATGTCTGTCCCGATTGCCGGGCCGCTTGTTGGGCAACACCGCCACTATGGACGACCTCCCAAGCACCACCGCTGCCTTGCGCGTGGCTGCCCTCCGGACTTGTGTCACCACCGCCACTGCCTTCCGCACAGCCGGCCTCCGGAACTGTTTCCCCGCCGCCGCTGTTGCCGTCCGCACGGTTGGCCTCCAGAACTGTTCCCATGCCGCCACTGCCTGCTGCGCGGTTGGCCCTCCGGGACTGCTTAGTTTCAGTGGCTGGCCTCCGGGTCGGCCCAACGGCCTGTACCTTTTTGGAATCGTGGTTTTCCCAGCACTTCGGCTTGGTTTTGGACTCCTGCTGCTGGGATTTTTGTTCATTGGACTCCTGTGCCTCTGTTTTTGATCAATTTAAAGTGAAACAACACAAAACACCGCAAACCACAACACAATTAAATATAAATTAAAATATGAAAACTAAAACAAGATGCATATTCTCTGTCATCATATGGACCTGCATGAATAAACTTTCTGAATCCTTTATCATTTGGAACTGAAAATAGTTGTGCGACCGTTTTGTCGATCGGCCCGATTTTGGCCTTCATCGTGGGTTGTGCATTGTGTAGTGTACGTGGGGTAACGAGAAGCAATTAACACCTCACGATCAGCTCCCGATCATCAATCGCTTGGTCGGTAGGATTTCAAACCTGTTTGAAAAGCTGCAGTGACACGTCGTGAGGGTGTCACTGCAGCTTTTCACACTGCGCACACGCAAACACAAACGTCAGCGAAAAAGACGGCGCAGCACGGCAGTGAGGCGTGTGATCTGGACACAAGCGATGGAGGCACAACTTGTAGAACTTCGGCAAGCTCACCC
Organism: Oreochromis mossambicus; assembly: GCA_922035795.1. NCBI lineage: Eukaryota > Metazoa > Chordata > Actinopteri > Cichliformes > Cichlidae > Oreochromis > Oreochromis mossambicus. Next base: position 10,266 of record CAKLIZ010001647.1, on the reverse strand, counting down.
GAGCCCTTTCGGTGTGGCCTCACAAAATTATCATGACCACAACAACCGTGAAAACAGTTGGATCTACATTGCTACTCAATCACAGCTGCCTGATCAATGTTTTTCATTAGCAACTTAGTAAAGTTGATGATGGTGGTGTGCGTGTCTCTGTGAGTGAGTGACAGAGAGGGAGAGCGAGCGACAGAATTTCTTTTATCTCTGTTATAACCATTTTATGAACGCACAGTGTGAGCACTCAGGTCACATCAGAGCATCGGGACGTATAGTGTGAGACCCTGCATCGTGACCTATGAACTCCTAACCCCTGCGAGTCAATCGTACAGTTTGAGCAGCAGCTGAATCGCGCGACTGAAAAAATCCCACAGTGTGAGCTCGGCATTATTAAACCCTGCCCCCTATCTACAATCCAACTTATATTGCAAGTGGGCACCAAAAATCAAGGAACAAACTAACATTTATCTCTGGTCCTAACACAAACCAAACAACAAATTTACAATCAAAATATACCCCTCCACATAGTAACACAGAGAAAAGATAAGTAAATAAAATAAAATGAGGCAAAAAAATAATGGCTCCTTTTTCAATTAACTCCAATTTCGTCCACGTTCTTCATATTGATTTATCGTTTTAGACAAGTGTAAAAAAACACTTTTTATCATTTTTTATCATTTGTATCATTTTCATCAGTTAATTTCAGAGTTGCTACACAAAGTTAACATAAAGGATTATTTGTCTGTTCCCACAGGGTGGTGCTGAGGTCTGAATCTGAGGGCAACTCCTGTAATCACAAAGAACAGAATTATCGCTTGTCTTTTAATGAGCTATTGTCCGCTGTTAGATAGATGGTTAGCTCTCGCATCCTGAAATCTACCACAGTGGAGAAATTTGTGAACGCTTTTAACTTTTATCTGCTCACAATGGTTTTGATTTCTCAACCAATCCTTTCAATGATTATTGCCTTTCCATTTTAGACTAAATTTGTCCGGTTAAAGCAAGAAGAGTTTCTGCCTCCAAATCTCCTCCATAACCAAATTACAAGCCCGTTCTCACTCCCGAGGTGTAACATCCCAACGTTTTGTCACGTCCCGCGGTGTTCCTGAGGAACGCGAAAGGTGACCTTCCACGTTGTTATGGTACGCTGCGGGTTCCAGCCCTGTATTGCAACCCTAAACCTAACCTTATCTCTAAGCCTAACCATAACCTTATCCCTAAACCTAACTAGAGATGGCACGATACCACTTTTTTATGTCCGATACCGATACTGATATCATAAATTTGGATATCTGCCGATACCGATATTAATCCGATATAGTGTGTTTTTTAATCAATAAAACTGTATTTTTAATATCTTGCTGCATTTTGTATAACTTCATACTCAAGTTTAAATAAACAACAACACTAAAGCTATTCTGTTATACCTGTATGTAAAAAATACACTGCACCTACTCTTAAACCTACTCCATCCTCCCTATTCTGGTATTTTAATGAGTACTTAGCAGAAATATTAAGCAACCTAACTAATAGGGTTGCAAACTCCCAGCAAAAAAAAAAAAAAGGGGACCACCCCCCACCCTCCACCTCATGATGCTTAATCAACATAATCAACTTTAATTTGATGCAGTGTGAAAAAAAATGCACAGAAATAAATTATTTTTCAAGAATAATTAAATAGATTCAACATCTTTCTTCTACAGAATTGCAGACTACACAGATGGTATCTTCCCAAAGGAAAAAGTAGTATAGCTTACTAGGGTATATTAGACTTAATACTTTGGGTGGCTGTAGCTCAGGTGGCAGAGCAGGTCAGCCACTAATCAGAAGGCTGGTGGTTCGATCCCAGGCTGCATCCTGGCTGCATGCCAAATATCCTTGGGCAAGATACTAACCCCATGTTTGCCTACTGGTGGTGGTCAGAGGGCCCGGTGGCGCCTGTGTCCGGCAGCCTCGCCTCTGTCAGTGTGCCCCAGGGCAGCTGTGGCTACAATGTAGCTTGCTATCGCCAGTGTTTTAATGTGTGTGTGAATGACTGAATGTCGTGTAAAGCGCTTTGGGGTCCTATGGACTAGAAAAGCGCTATACAAATGCAGGCCATTTACCATTTAACAGTTGCTATATACAGTAATGGACTTCTATACATTTGACATCAAATTAAAACTTTGGGTGTAAGATTAAGATAATTATTTATTAAAAGCTAGACATTTTAAATGAGAATAATGAAAAAATGTAGCCAACTGAGTTTCACAATACCCTGCGCTATAAACAAACCCCAGGCCCAGACCCTCTGTATGATAAGCAGGTACACAGCCTAAAAAGCCCATATCTGACTCTGCAACATTTATATGTCACAAAAAGCGGAAATGCAGTGTGCTCAGTGATCCAATCAGACTCAGTAAGAAAACTGAATAGGATCACAAAACCCCACATGTCAGTTGCAAAAACAGCAGGTACACAATGGTATCAATTAGGCAACATCCTGCAAACGATAGAAAATGATAAATATACACCTACAGAGGAAGAGGGTAAAAGAACAGGATGCATGAGATACACACTGGGCTGGGTGATAAGAACTACACCCAACGCTCATCTGCACGACAGCACACAAGAATGAGAAATTTTCTCGCTGGAGGAGGAACCAGCACTTAAAAACCTACCATCAACATTGTGGTCGAAAGGACCAACTGATGTGGGATTAATAAAAAACCCAGACTCAGTAACAATACAGACTGTTTCATCTCACAAGCCCATTAAACCACAATACCCCTTATCTAAGGAAGCAACAGAAGGGATTAAGCCAGTGATAAAAGATATGGAAAAAGCAGGAATTCTAATAAAAACTAATTCAGCTACCTGCAATACTCCAATCTTCTCAGTAAAGAAAGCTAATACTGGAAAGTATCGTTTGGTACATGATCTGCAAGCAATAAATGAAGTTACTGAAATGATACCACCAGTAGTAGCAAATCCTCACACTACACTCCAAAAGAACAATGGTTCTCAGTGATAGACTTATCAAACGCTTTTTTCTCAGTACCTTTACACCCCGACTCACAACATCTGTTTGGTTTCACTTTTGAGGGACAGAGATACGCCTGTACTAGGTTACCTCGGGGATTTCAAAACAGCCCCACTCTCCATGCTGATGCTTTTAAGAAATCAATGATCTCCTGCCAGGAGGAGGACAGTTTCTACTTTACGTAGATGACATTTTAGTGACTGACCACACAGAGGAAGTGTGTAAACAAAATACTGTGGCTGTGTTACGCCACCTGGCTGAACAAGGCCACAAAGTGTCTCTGAATAAACTCCAACTATGGAAACATGAAGTAACATACTTAGGGCACACCCTCTCAGGTGCAGGAAGAAAACTACTAAACAAAAAAAGAAGCCATACAAAGTGCACCACAACCACAAACTAAGCAACAGATGATGAATTTTCTCGGGTTATGCAACTTCTGCAGGGCGTGGATTCCAGAATATGCAGCATCCGTGCAACCACTGCAAAACCTAATCTATGGAAAAGATTTTGCTTTAAAAGATAAAATACAGTGGACACCAGAAGCAGAAGGAGCATTTACTAAATTAAAAATCATGCTCCAAACTAACGTTGTGCTTGCATTACCAGATTATGACAAACCATTCTACCTAAACATAGACGGGACACAGAGACACATGAAAGCATTACTGACACAATCATTTGGAGAAAAACAAAGGCCACTGGCATTCTATTCAAGCAAACTCGATTCAGTGGCCTCAGGATTGCCCACCTGTGTACAAGCATGTGCAGCAGCTGCAGAAGCAGTGCAAAAATCTGCTGACATAGTTTTAGGACACACTCTGACTGTTAGAGTACCACATGCAGTAACTTCTATACTGCTACAAGCAAATTTGCCTTTCTTAACACACGCGAGACAACTCTCCTATGTTGGCATACTGCTTTCACAGTCCCACATCAACATAGTGAGATGTGGACCTTTAAATCCTAGCACATTGTTGCCAACACCCACGGAGGGAAAAGCACATTGCTGCGTGGACAAATTAGAAGAGGAAATAAAACCACGTGCTGACATTTATAGTACACCACAAGAAGGTTTCACTGACATCTTTGTTGACGGTTCAGCATCAAAAAATGCACTAAAGCGTAATTGTGTAGGATATGTAGTAACCACAACAGACACTATAGTGGAAGCAAGATCTTTGCCACACACACATTCAGCTCAGAGTGCAGAACTGACTGCAGTAATCAGAGCATGTGAAATACATGAAGGACAGGACATTAACATCCACACAGACAGCCAGTATGTATTTGCAGCAGTTCACCACTTTGCAAAAATATGGGATAACAGAGGAATGGTGACCTCCTCTGGAAACCCAGTTCAGCATGCAGATCTACTGAAGCAACTGTTAAAAACAGTACAACTGCCGCGACATTTAGCAATTTGCAAATGTTCAGCACATCAAAAGGTATTTTGTATTAAGGTGTTTTAGTAAATTCAGTATTCTATCATATGTAAACTTATATCATTAAAAGCTTATACTGACTACTAAGTACAATTTTCCATTGACACGCTCCGACCAGAAACTGTGGATGACTACAGAGGTGCCTGACAAGGTTATTATCGTTAACTAAAACTAACGAAATAACGAAAACTAGAAGTGAAAAAACATTTTCGTTAACGGAAATAAAAATAAAAACGAAAAAAGGAAAACTAACTAAAACTGTTATGAGTGTTCACAAAACTAACTAAAATTAACTGAATTTATAGCAAAAATGTGTTTAGTTTTCGTTGATGTGTGCGTGTCATACAATAGTCAAGGGTAAAAAAGAAGTTTAGTTTCCAGGTTTTTTTCGTGCTGTGTCTCATTATGCCAGCAGGTGGCGAGTGCGTTAGTCGAGTCGTCTGTGTTGGTGCTCCGTCCACGCGCAGAATCATGTCAGGAAAAGTCTGGAGAAAGCGCCAGCTTCCAATTTGGGATTACTTTGAATATGACTGTGTTTTGGATAAAGCAAGTGTCTTGTAGTGGAAAGAGACAAATTATGAGGGACATTTCTAAAGGGAAAAAAATCCCACAAACCTTAAAGTGCACTTGAAAAGCTCACACAAGAAGGCTAACCTAGCTTACCTGGAGAAGGTAAGGGAGCACACTTAACCCTCATCCCCAGAAACAGAAGCTAACCCCAGGCAGCGTGATGCATCCAGAGACAACAGGACTGGGATATCTACATAACTGTGTTAGTCAATCGCCTTCAAAAGGTTTATCAATTCACTTGAACCAAAATTACGAACACTCGGTGCTGCAAGAGTTAATAGTCTCATTGTGGCCAAGATATACATTTTATAGTTGCCTGGTATCAACGGTTGTTCATCTGCCCTAATTTATTTATTTAAAGAACGCATAGGTGGGAATGTGAGTTGTCTGTCTCTGCATGTTAGCCCTGTGACAGACAGGTGACCTGTCCAGGGTGCAGGGTATGGTAGCTGGAATAGCAACATACCCAAGGATAAGCAGAAGAGAATAACTGATATGATGAAACTGGGATTTTGTTACACTTAATTATTGCGAACACAACTAAAACTATAACTGAAACTAATCAAAACTAAACTGAAACTAAGGATTTTCAAAAAAAAGATAAAAACTAAACTAAACTAGCAAACAATTGGTAAAAACTAATTAAAACTAATATAAAATTGAAAATCTGAAGTCAAAACTAAATAAAAATAAAAACTAATGAAAATTGCAAAACTACTAAAACCCTGGTGCCTGATGATCAGAATGACATGATGGTGAGGAAGATCACCCTTCCTCACAAAGACCAGGTTCTGTGTCTGACCTCGACTGATCTTAGAAAACCTCTTCACAGAGTTAACCCACAGGAAGTCGAAGAAACATCCCTGGGAGAGCGCTCAAAGAATGTGCAGACCATCACAGCCACCATCAACTAAAGCACCATCTTGTGCTAAAGAAATCCGCAGTGCCCTGCCTCAACGACTACCATACCGTTGCAATCACACACATCATGACGAAGTGCTTCGAGAGGTCATCATGAGGCACATTAAGACCCTGGTGCAGCCCACACTGCAGTTCGCCTATCGCCCAAACTGGTCAACAGAATATGCCATAGCCACCACCCTACTCACCCATCTGGACAATAAGGACACATATGTGCAAATGCTGTTCATAGATTTAGTTCAGCATTCGATACAACCATTCCACAGCACCTGATTGAAAAACTGGGCCTGAACACCTCCCTCTGCAACTGGATCCTGGACTTTCTGATGCAGAGACCCCAGACAGTGTGGATTGGTAACACCATCTCTAACACAACAACACTGAACACTGGAGCCCTTCAGGGCTGTGTGCTTTCCCCACTGCTGTTCACTCTGCTTACTCACGACTTTGCCTCTCCTGGTCCCCCAACACCAGCTCCATAACTAAGAAAGCTCAACAGCGTCTCTATTTCCCGTGAAAGCTGAGAAAAGCCCATCTCCCACCATCCATTCTCAGCACCTTCTACAGAGGGAGTAACGAGAGCATCCTGAGCAGCTGCATCACTGTGTGGTACAGTAACTGCACCGTATCGGATTGCAAGACCCTACAGGGGAGAGTGCGAACAGCTGAGAAGATCATTATAGCCTTTCTTCCCTCCATCACAGACACTTATTGCAGCCTCAAGGCCACCAGAATTGTGGCAGAACCCACACACCCCTCACACACACTCTTCACCCTGCTGCCTTCTGGCAAGAGGTAGCTCTAGGTGACAATAGAAAGACCAATAAACCAAGTAAAATTGATGAACACATTTCATAGGGTGTTTTTAGATTTTACATAAAAACACTTCATGTTTGGTAGCTTCAGTTTTAACATCAATTTTCCAATATATCCACCATCCCTAGACTTGTAGTCAAGACCGCCTAAACCAAAACCAAGACAATACCAAGACCAAAGGGTATTGAGACCAAGACCAAGATAGACCGAGTCAAGACCAAGACAAAGTCGAGACGAGACCAAGACCGAGACAAAAAAAAGTCTTTAAACTGCAGCCAGATGCTCCTTCGTTTATGGGTGTCAGGCATATTTATGTGTTTTTGCAATGCTTTTGCACAGCCCTCCTCACCGCTGTTTACTGTCTCACTCACTTACTGAGAGGACAGACGCATGCTCCACTTGACTGTCGCATCTCTCACCCTCTCTGTTTATCACATAATGATATTATCCTATATCCTCGCATGTGATTGGCCACAATATGGAGGGATTGGAGCATAGCTGATCCACTGTGTGAGAGCTGAGCAGCGAATGGAAATTAAGTGAGGAGCCGGCTCTCGCTCAATGGGAGTCGACTCTTCTGATTCCAGCCTACACCTATTGCAGCATAACTAAGGGAGGATTCAGGGTCACCTGATCCAGCCCTAACCATCTGCTGTAGCAAAAAGGAATGATTTAAGCCTAATCTTAAAAGTAGAGATAGTGTCTGTCTCCCGAATCCAAAGTGGAAGCTGGTTCCACAGAAGAGGGGCCTGAAAGCTGAAGGCTCTCCCTCCCATTCTACTTTTAAATACTCTAGAAACAACAAGTAGGCCTGCAGAGCGAGAGCGAAGTGCTCTAATAGGGTGATATGGTACTACAAGGTCATTAAGATAAGATGGGGCCTGATTATTTAAGACCTTGTATGTGAGCAGCAGGATTTTGAATTCAATTCTGGATTTAACAGGAAGCCAATGAAGGGAAGCCATAACAGGAGAAATATGCTCTCTCTTTCTAGCCCCTGTCAGTACTCTTGCTGGAGCATTTTGGATTAACTGACTGAAAATGACTCTAAGGTTCCTCACAGTGTTACTGGAGGCAAAGGTAATGCCACCCAGAGTAAGAATCTGGTTAGATATTATATTTCTAATTAAACACTTTCAGAAAGACATCTACTGTGATAAAGGCTACTCCCCACTGCTGTGTAATCAATTACTGTAAATTTAAATGTTATCAGGAAATGATCAGAAAAGAGAGGAGTTTCTATGGGAAAAGTTAAAACAAGATGTAGAGTGTGGTTAAAGTGGTGGGTGGGTTTTTTTTACATTTTGAGAGAGGCTAATTGAGTCTAATAGTGCTGAGCGCTGTCACTTGGTGTTTGCTCTCTTTGCGGTAGAGTATCACTTCCTGTTCCTGTTCCAACACACAGTAGTGTGTTTGAGTAGCTCATCTGCTTAGCAATTTAATTAAACCCTTTTAGATAACTTCTTTTTTCATTGTGTAACCTTCATGTGCTTCATCTGAAGCACACTCTCTGTGCACTTACTCCCTAATTTATAGCCAAAGTATTCACTCACTGTCTTTATTGTTTCGCTAGCTTAGCTTAGCTTGTAGCCGACTCAGTAGCAGCATGGCCTCTTCATCTGTCCCTCCTTTCCTGCACATTGTGTCAGATACTTAGTTACTCCTCGGCCTCCTTTAGCAGTAATCATACTTGTAATAAATTGCAGTGACGTGCCTGTGAGCTCCGCCGGCAGCCAGCTGTGTCAGAGTGACTCGGCCTGGGGCTCGGTCACTCTCAGGTCTCTCACTTCCAAGTCTCTGTTAGTACATGTAGATGCTAAAAATGAAAGCCTCAACATGGCATTTAATCTGTTATTAGACTCAATTCTCTCAAAATGTAAAAGAACCCACCCACCACTTTAATCACACTCTAGATCTTGTTTTAACATATGGAATAGAAACTGAGCATTTAACAGTGTTTCCTGAAAACCCTCTCCTATCTGATCATTTCCTGATAACATTTACATTTACAATAATAGATTACACAACAGTGGGGAGTAGACCTCATCGCACTAGATGCTTTTCTAAAAGTGCTGTAACTATGTTTAAGAATATGATCCACCCACTGTTATCATCTTCAATGCCCTGTACCAACATAGAGCAGAGCAGCTATCTGAACACTTCTCCAACAGAGGTCGATTATCTTGTTAATAATTTTATCTCCTCACTACGTACGACTCTGGATACTGTAGCTCCTGTGAAAAATCAGGCCTCAAATCAGAAGTACCTGACTTAGTGGTATAATTCTCAAACACGTAGCCTAAATCAGATAACTCGTAAGCTGGAGAGGAAATCACAAGTCACAAATTTAGAAGATCATCATTTAGCCTGGAGAAATAGTTTGTTGCTTTATAAGAAACCCCTCCGCAAACCCAGAACATCTTACTATTCATCACTGATTGAAGAAAATAGGAACAACGGTAGGTTTCTCTTCAGCACTGTAGCCAGGCTGGCTGTTGAGCCGACCATCCCTTTAACGTTAACTAGCAATGACTACATGAATTTCTTTACAAATAAAATTTTAACCATTAGAGAAAAAAATTACTTTAAGTCATCTCACAGATGTAACATTATCTACAGCTACTTTCAGTACCACTGATATTAATTCATAGTCTTTTTATACAATTGATCTTTCTGAGTTAACTTCAGTAATTACTTCTCCAAACCATCAACATGTCTTTTAGACCCCATTCCCACAAAACTGCTCAAAGAAGTCCTGCCATTAATTAATGCTTCAATCTTAAATATGATCAACCTATCTCTAATGAGCTGGCTGTAGTTAAACCTTTACTTAAAAGGGAGTTTTTCCTTCCCACTGTCGCCAAAGTGCTTGCTCATAGGGGTTCATATGATTGTTGGGTTTTTCCATGTATGTATTATTGTAGGGTCTACCTTACAATATAAAGCGCCGTGAGGCGACTGTTGTTGTGATTTGGCGCAACTGGATAAATAAAATTGAATGGAATTGAAAATTGAATTCAATAGTTAGTCTGGCATGGGTGTGGTCGCTGGCTGGCTGCAGAGAGATGGTGGCGCAGTGAGCTCCGGGGGTGGCGCGGAGGCGGAATGAACAGGTGTCGCTGGGGACAACTGATTGATTTTGGCTCCTTTTATGTTGGAGTGAAAGTCAAGGAGGGCGGTGAGCGGACGTGACAGCGGAGCGGGAGTTTCTGAGTCCCCTGCATTTGTGCTGAAACCACAGTGAACATTGTTAATGAAATAAACATGCTCTCACCACACCCGTGGACTTGTGTATGTGTGTCGGGGTCCGACTTCACAGTTAGTTCTGCCTTGGGGTCTATCTGCTTTTTTTTTTTTTAATTACCAGCCACAAATAAATGGCTCGCATTTTGCTAAATTACGGTTTTGTTCTTTAAATGTCTGCATGTTGTCCTCCTCCTCCACACCGTCTAGAAGACTTTGACACACTCCCATTACCATGGCAACCACCTCTTGCCCTCT
>CAKLIZ010001646.1:16000-32858 GCA_922035795.1 Oreochromis mossambicus | reverse complement strand
GAGCTACGCCAGAACACCTGGACTCCACAGTAACCTGACCTAAACCCAATCCAGTTGGTTTGGGATCAAATGGACCAAAAGGGCTAGCAAGTGCTCAAGACTGTTGGAAAACCATTTCAGGTGACTACCTCGTGAAGCTCATCAAGGGATGCCAAGATTGTGCAAGGCAGTAAACAAAACTAAGGGTGGCTAGTGAAGATATGTGTAGCTTATTTTAGAGTTTAGGAATGTGTTAGATAGGATGTAGAATTATTGTAGAGACAGTGACACTGCCCTGGATGCAATAAAGGCCTGAGTGTGTATGAATTTAGGAGTAGATTTCTAGGAGGCCCTCCCCCACTTTGAACTGTGAAAGTAATACAAAGAGAAGTTAATGTTGAGTGGAAATTCCCCAGGGGATACATGGGTGGGGGTCTCAGTGTTTGTAACTGGATAACTTTGGTCTGAAAGGGAGATTACTTTTATGACCGGCAGGAAGTCACGTATACAGAGAAACACATACACACACACACACACACACACATAGTGCTTTGACTGTTACGACACACCCACACCTACATGCACACTCACTCACTCACTCACGTGCACTTACACATACACAGAGGTACGCGCACACAGGCACTCACATGCTCGTGCATACACACACAGACAGAGTTTGCAGGACACCATGGAGGTTTTATGATAGGGTCGCTTCTACAAAGCTGTGTTTCACAGACAAAGGAGTAGAATATTTGCAGAGGGACACTGGCCTTGCACGTCTTCCCTTCTAGAAGATGCATGCTTAACTGAAGAGGAATAAAGATGAATAAAGGTTTTGTGAAATGACTACTGAGTCCGGTGCCGTCCCTGGATGCCCGAGGAATAAAAAAGAACCGGGGTGAAACTGATTTCGTAACACTAGAATCTAGAATATAAGGCATGAGTTATTTTCATTTTTTTGTTTACTTCATATTTCCATATTTCTTCATTTATAGTTTTGATGCCTTCAGTGAGAATCTACAATGTAAACAGTCATGAAACGAAAGAAAAGGCATTAAATGAGAAGCTGTGTCCAAACATTTGACCAGTGCTGTACTAAGAAAGACAAACAGTACACTTGGCTCAGCCTGGCTGCAGCGCTGAAAAGAAACCTGTGGTTGTTCCCAGTTTTTCTTACTTACTAAGATTTCATTACTTTCAAGAGGGCTTTTTCTTTTCCAGGTCAAAAGAAGATCTTCTAAATTAGTCTTCTATGGGATCAGAACGATGCCACCTTGAAATGAAACCGAAAAAAATATTGAAACCGAAAAGAAATATTGTAACTGAAATAAATGTACTGAAAAATCTTGTATTGAAACCGAAAAAAAAATTTGACAGTGAAAAACAATTAATTCAAACTGTAATTTTTTTGTTTTCACTTACAATTTTTTTTTTCTGGTTTCAATCCATTTTTTGGTTTCAATCCATTTTTTTTTTCAGTTTCAATCCATTTTTCGGTTTCACTCTGCTGGCACTGTTTTGGTGTCCAGGGGCGCGCTGGGGGGGCGGGGATTCCGACCCGCATGTATTTGCATATATTATAATGCTGACCAATGACTGGAGAAAACACTGACGACGCGGCTGCGGTCACAGACAGTGTTGCCAATTTAGCGACTTTGTCGCTATATTTAGCGAGTTTTCAGACCCCTTAGCGACATTTTTTTCTAAAAAGTGACTAGCGACAAATCTGGCGACTTTTTCTGGTGTTATTGGAGACTTATTTATGATGACTTTTTGACGTAAAAGAGGATATCACTTTTACTCTCAACAAGCAGCGGGTGCTGCCGTGGGCACCTCGCCCGTTCCAAAGTGCTCACAGGTGGAGGATAGTCCTCCCCCAGCTGCTATCAGAGCAGCAGATGTTCACACCTATGCCTCCAAACTGCAAATGAATCGCGTATGAGCGAAGCTGCTGCTCCCGCACTGACTGTAACGCAGTCAATTCTTCTTTTACTCTTATGCTGTTTTGTGGATCACAAGGTTTAAAACTACATATAAACACACACACACACACACACACACAAAGTAACTCCACCAGAGTGCCTGTTTCGGGTTGGAATCCACCCAGGTTAGGAGGGAACTGAGGAGGATTAATGGCAAGAAGGCAGCGGGCCCAGATGGCATCAGCTCAAGGGTCGTCAGGTCCTGTGCGGACCAACTGTGTGGGGTGATCGAGCACCTCTTCAACCTGAGCCTGAGGCTGGGAAGAGTCCCACAGCTCTGGAAAACCTTCTTTGTTGTTCCAGTGCCAAAGACTTCACGCCCCAAGGACCTCAACAGCTACAGGCCGGTGGCTCTGACATCCCACCTGATGAAGACCCTGGAGCGGCTGGTCCTGGCTCAGCTTCGGCGCCTGGTGAGCACATCACTGGACCCACTTCAGTTTGCCTACCAGCCTGGCATTGGAGCGGACGATGCCGTCATTCACCTCCTACATCGTTCCCTCGCGCACCTGGAGACCGCTGGGAGCACTGTGAGAATCATGTTCTTTGATTTCTCCAGTGCCTTCAACACTATTCTTCCCTCGGTTCTGAAGGACAAGCTGGAGAACTCTGGAGTGGACCATCACCTCACTACCTGGATTTTGGACTACCTCACCGACCGACCACAGTATGTGAGGACTCAGGGCTGTGTGTCGGACAGGGTCGTCTGCAGTGTAGATGGTGAAGAGGAACGGAGCCAGAACCGTTCCCTGTGGGGCCCCCGTACTGCAGACGACCCTGTGCTTCCTGCAGAAGTTCTCTGATGACTCTGCAATAGTCGCCTCATCACTGATGGGGACGACAAGGAGTACAGAGGACTGACTCAGGACTTTGTGGACTGGTGCCAGCTGAACTACCTCCAGATCAATGCCAGTAAAACCAAGGAGCTGGTGGTAGACTTCCGCAGGCACAAGCATCCTCCACTGCAACCACTGAACATCCAAGGTATGGACATCGAGGCTGTGGACAGCTACAGGTACCTTGGTGTTCATCTGAACAACAAACTGGACTGGACTCATAACTCAGACGCCCTCTACAGGAAAGGGCAGAGCAGGCTGTACCTGCTGCGGAGACTCAGGTCATTTGGAGTGGAGGGCCCACTCCTGAAGACCTTCTATGACTCTGTGGTGGCCTCAGCCATCTTCTATGGTGTGGTCTGCTGGGGCGGCAGCATCTCTGCTGGGGACAGGAAGAGACTGAACAGGCTGATCCGAAGGGTCAGCTCTGTTCTGGGATGCCCTCTCGACCCAGTGGAGGTGGTGAGTGACAGGAGAATGGCGGCTAAGCTGTCATCCCTGTAAGACAACATCTCCCACCCCATGCAGGAGACTCTGACAGCACTGAGCAGCTTCTTCAGTGGGAGACTGCGGCACCCACGGTGTGGGACGGAGAGATTTCGCAGGTCTTTCCTCCCCACTGCTGTCAGACTCCACAATAAAGACTTTTGCAGCTGATCAAACACACAAACCCACACATGTGCAATAAGACTGCTATATGTGCAATTCTTCTTCTGACGAAGTTGTATTTTTGTATTTTCCTACTCAGTTGTATATAGTATTTGTATTTCCATTTTATTCTATTGTACATATTATTCTATTCTATTTTATTCTGTTGTATATGGTATTTTATTTTATTTTATTTTATTGCTTTCCATTGTTTTCTAATTTCTGCTACATAACATTGCACTTTGCTGTAACAAAACAAATTTCCCACCTGTGGGACTGATAAAGGTCATCTTATCTTATCTTATCTTATCTTAATTGTGACATTAAAAAAAAACAATAATTGCTAAAAGAAATTTAATTTGTAGTTCTAAATAAACTCTAAATGCATTTAGCATTTTTTTTACTCACTTTATGTCTCTTCCACGATGTTATTTCTCTCTTCAACAACGTAGGTTACTATTACATTACCATGACCAATTATGCAAATTAGGCGATGATGTCATTTAGCGACTTCTAGCGACTTTTAGGACAACCAATAGCGATTTTCCTTACTGAGGAGTTGGCAACACTGGTCACGGACAAACTTGCACGTGTCTGTTCGGGAATGGCAGATGCTGAGAGGTCCAGCGTTTACATTACTCGTTTACATTACCGACTATTTCAAAGTGCCAGCCTGAGGTGTTCTTCAGTAAATTGGACTACCGGACAGGAGGACCTGAGGCCCCACTGCATTAATTATTCCGTAATTTAGGCCCTTAGCTAGCTACTTAGCTAGCTACCTAGCTAGCTAAGATGAGCACTCGCCTGTAGGGAAAACTTGTTTTGTAAAGTTCGTTTAGCTAACCCGTGCAGGTGAATGAATTTACCCTGACTAAAGAAATCAAGAGAAACGTACCGGGCTGCTTAGTGACTAACCACGGTTACTGTACTTTTATTATGAGTATTATACTGTAAGAGCAACAGGCTGGACTCTGCTTCTGCTCCTGTGCAGAGCTGATTATTAAATATGTGCAAACAGCAGCATGTTTTCTATCGCTTTCCACATGTGGAAGGACATTAACGCCAACTTTTAAAAACCTGGCACTTCAGTAACCCCTCATTAGTCAATACCTACGGATTAAATAGCAAAGCCCGATACTTATGTACTGAAACCAACTACTTCCGCTTGTCAGCTTAAGTTAAAATGTTAAATTTTTCCTCTGATTATTTTTTTAGCATTTTTTTTTTTACTGAGTTTGTTACAAATATTCAGGTTAAAAAAAACTGTCCGAATTATTTTTAATGAGTTATGTTCACAAAGTCACATGTGCAGTACTCTGTACAGCTTGCATCCTTTAGGACAAATAATTTGAAGCATTAATATTTCTTGTTCAATACCACTGCTGATATGTTCTGACCAGGATGCAGCAGCAGACTGAACCTCGACTGAAACCTGCTCCATCCTCTCATCTTTGCAGATGTCCATTTATAAAGCATCAACAACTCAAAGGTAAACATGATATTAGAAAATGTGTTAGTATATAAGGCTTTTAAACAAATAAAAAATAAACAGCTGTCGGCAGAACTGTAGGACTGAACAACTTCAGATCCCGAGTGTGTGAGGACAGAGAAGGATCAGCTCTATTTCAGATTTGAGAGATAAACTTTATATTTCAGTTTGAGATGATTCTGTTCTGTTTGTGATTACAGGAGCCGTCCTCAGATTCAGACCTCAGCACCACCCAGTGACAGCAGACAGATCATCCTATATCTTCAATCTTTGTAGTAACTCCAAAATTAACTGAAGAAAACAGTACAAAGGTTAAAGAACCACATGTGCTGTCAGTGAAAGCTGCAGCTATTTTATTGATAAATTTAAAGACAAAAAGTCAAAAGGATTAATCACTCCTGTAACTGTGTCACTATACATCAGCATTAACAGTACCTCAGTTTGGTGTTTCAGAAAACTGCTGATCTCAGACCTGCACAACTTCTGTTTTAAACACTGAATATACTCAGCTACATGATGAGTACATGATGTTTTCTCTGACACAATTAAATAAAACCTGATTAAAGTCAAAGGTTGTTACTTGTATTTGAACTAAAAACTTGTGATCTGGAATTATTTCACTGTTTTTTGACAATAGTGTGTTATTTATTGTCGCGCTGACCTAGTAGGTAGGTGTGGCTGTTACTCTTCTCTTCCTCCTTCTGCCCACTACCTGCTCTGTGCTGCTGCTTGCGCGTGGCCACTGATTAGACCTTGTGTGCAATCTATAACTAAGCGCGGCCTGGTGCGCACCGCTCCGCCAGGTGTGCTGAATTAGAGCAATCAAGGGCTGGCGTGCCTAGTAGACCTTAAAATGCATGCAGCAGTCATTTGACCCGGGTGCGACATACTGAGAGGACAGCAAACAAAGCACAATCCACTTTCCACTGTGAGGAAGACTTTGAGCTAGACGGGCTATCGGTTTTCTACCTACCTACCTACCTAGCAAAACAGCTATCTAACTAGCTAACTACCTTATTGACTGAATGAACCTGAAACTGGTCAAAAATAAATTGAGTGAAATTCAAAGTCTGGTCTTTTTCAAGTGTGGGCACCTCACAGACAGAGAACACTTGACATTTATCATAAAGTAATTCAGAGTCATTCATACCAGAGTAACCGGAGAGCACAACATATATTTAACTTTCTACAGGACTTAAAGCTATTATATTATGTAAAAGTCCAGACCCTCTGAGGATTATCTGAGTACTTCTAACATTACACAAGCAAAGGTCTCCATCAGTGTTCATGAAATGCTGGGTTTATCCTTCTTGTGAGGGAGCTGCTGGTGAAGATCACGAGCCCTGCTTGATCCCGGCGATGAGTTTCAGTCTTCCTGGTGTTTCTGAAATGATGCCTCTCACTGTGGGTCAACAGAACATCTGGCACAGGACAGCTGTAATGAAAGAAATTGAAGAGGTTTTGAAAAAAAAATCTTGGAAATGCCCTATATGTGAGAAGCAGATTTTGTATTTACTTTTCTTTTGCCAATCAAGATAACTAGAAGTATAATTTTCACCATACAATTACTAACCTTGTCATCTCCTGCACTGTCTGTTTTGGGCTCTGGGCTTGTCCTTCCCAGTGCTCATGAAACTGCTTTTGCTGCACTGTGATATGAGGTGCTAACCTGTTGACAGTGTTGGGAAGGTTAATTTTAAAATGTATTCCACCAAAGATTATAGAAGTAATGTATTCTGAATACTTTACAACTACATGAATGTACTATTGCTGTGTGATTTATTACTATTACTGAAGGCTACTCGCCATACCAATACCAACTAGATGTTAAAATCTTAATATAAATGAGTAACAGTAGGTGGACATTAGGTAAGGCTGCACTCTTCGCAGCGATCTCGTATAGAAAACTATTCCGCGTGTATATAAAACACGTCAGCAGCTCCAAACCATAGTAAAGGGACCTCTGGCTAATACGTCGGGTTCCGTGTCGGGCTCGTAGCTGAAAACTAGCTTTACTTTGTTGTCTGGGTCAACTTTGCTAGCGAGAGACAGAGAGAGGCGTTGATAGGCTGCTGCAACGGAACTTATTGTTTCGTAGGAAAACACGAACACAGTGAACAGTCGAGTCTTAATAGCTTACTTACAGCTGGGCACTCTTTTTGGCTGCAGTGGTTATTATTATATTTACATGCTTCCAGCTCCCATTTCTGCTCCGTGACAGGTCGTACTTTTCCTTTTTCTCCCTCCTTCGCTCACAGACACATAACCTGTATGGCAGTCCATTCTCCCTGCAGCACGGACTGCACTGCCCATGAGGCTACATTGTTTAGGGCAATGCCTGTAACACTCTGCTATTGCCTTCATATTAAATCATTTTTATATAATAATTTTTAGAGCCTCTTATTGCGTGTTTTGTTTGGGTTTCCACCGACGTGGAATTACCAAAAATAGAGAGACCATAGCCTAACATATGAAACAGGAAAATACCGCCATGTAATCCATTTATTTCAACAAACTAACTGTATTCTCAATATCACCGGTAAGTGTAATGGATACATTTACTTATATTTTGTATTTTAAATACGTAACGCCGGTGCATGTATTACGTTACTCCCCAACACTGCCTGTTGATGAGATCTTGTGCCGCTCCTAAAACACCGGCCTCCAACTCCTAAAGAGACACGGGTATCCCTAAATTTAGCAAATATTAGCTTCAGGCTAGCTTGCTACGACGAATAGGCTAATACCAGTATTTTACCACAACTTCACCAGATGTAGCTAAAAAAACTAAACTAATGTCCAGTCCAGTGGGACAGCAAGGAAAGATGACAAAAAATGATTACTTACTTGCTGTTTAGAGGGTCAAGCTGAAATTGCAGAAGCCTTTGAAAGACGGGAAGAGAGAAAGATGGCAGCTTGGTCAGCACTAGTGGCCTCTATAATGTATGCAAATACATGCGGGCCGGAATCCCCCCCCCAGCGCGCCCCTGGACGCCAAAACAGTGCCAGCAGATTGAAACTGAAAAGTGGTTTGAAACTGAAAAATGGATTGAAACGGAAAACTGGATTAAAACTGAAAAAAAAAATTGTAAGCGAAAACAAAAAACATTACAGTTTCAATCAATTGTTTTTCACTATCAATTTTTTTCGTTTCAATACAAGATTTTTCAGTACATTTATTTCAGTTACAATATTTCTTTTCGGTTTCAATATTTTTTCGGTTTCGTTTCAAGGTGGCATCGTTCTGATCCCATAAAACAGAAGGTACAAACGAAAACACAAATTAGCTAAGAGAGAAACCCTGTAGACAATTATGGAGTTAGGCAACCAATGCAGTTATAATTTACTCACTGTGGATCCCTCTCTGAGTAACCCGAATTAAAGATCCACCAGGGGAGAAGGAGGCAAGCGCGCCGATTTTATAACTTGACTAGGACTAGTAGAGACAGTGGGCTCACTGACCTCCTCTTTCCGGCATGTTACTCCCGTCAGTCAGCACAAGTACACGTTCTTTGTTTACAACGATCAACGAGATCGTATATCTTTCCAAACACGCATCAGAAACAGAAACGCGATCTGCTGGAGACCAGAGGAGAAGCAGAAAGGAAGCTCAGCACAGCCACACGATCTTTGCCTTAGACGGCTTAAAAAAACTAAAAGTCCTCGTGGAAGATGAAAAGTTTGATGACTGTAGTTATACTCTTACTTCCTTACGGCCAAGTTCTGCTTTTTACAAGCGCTGCTACTTCTTCTTGTTTAATGTCGATTGGCAACAACGTTTCTGGTGCATTACCGCCACCACCTGCACAGGAGTGTTAATAGGGGACACTAACTTCCTGCGAATTCTTTCATCTTTACTGTTCTGCCATCTTCACTTGATTTTTTTAATTACTGTTTCATTTCTCCTTTAGTGAATAGTATCATTATATCAATTTGACTGCTTTTTGTAGCTTGTTTTGCATATTTTTGTTCCAGCTCTAAAATTTGAGGCTCCCCCATTGCCCCTCCCATCAAGATTGTCTTATGTTTGTTTTCATTTTAATAAACGTGAACAGCAGAGAGAGGAAGACACCCTACAATGAGATGAAACAATACCTTGTAATTTTTCCTGCATATACAATTTTACGGTCATTCACACCATGCCACTAATAACCAGCTCGCAAAGTAAAACATAATAAAAACAAACCAACAAACACAAAACACCAGACATTATGATATAGACTTATAATTTGCATCATTTGTGTTTTCTAAATTCTATTTCACACATATTCGGGAAAAGTGAACGCAAGGGCCCTCAGTGCCCCTGCTTGCTGCTGCTGCGCTGAAGTCTCAAACACAACCTGTCAAAAGGGAAAGGGGGGGGGGGGGAAAGCATCCAAACAAAGAACATTTCATTCATAATGTTGTCAATCCAAGCCCAGTGTGTATTGATTATTTTTTCTGGCTTGTGCGAAATCCCAGAAAGAAAATAAAACCCTATAAAATGGTCAAGGTCTATTAGGTTATGTTGTGGTGATTCTTGTGTTGAGTGTTATCAGATGCTCAGTATAGAAAAAAAAAATAAGAAAAGGAGAGGAGAAGAAATGAGCAAAACATACAGGTAATCAAATGTGTCATTGGATAATGGTAGGTATTATAGATGACGTGTTTCCTGAAAAAAGATAACATTGATTAGATAACATTGATAATATAACAATCAGGATTAATCACACAAGAAAAGTAGCCCCGATGTACAAATATTTTTTTATATGAAGAGGGCTTTAGTGGGGGACAAAATCAAATAATAGACATGAGCATGAATATTGTAAACTCAAGCTCTTTTAATTTCTGGGGGTGGGGGTTAACCGTTAACACCACTAGCCACTAGAAGTGGGAATCACCAGACACCTCATGATACAATATTATCACAATACTTAACTTACGATACGATATTATTGCAATTTTTGATATTTTGTGATATTCTGAGTACTGCAATACAATATATTGTGATTTGTCACATTTTTTTCTAATCATTTTATCTAATAAAAACAAAGTCAAACACTCAGTGTTTCTCTAATTTCCGTCAGTTTTATTGCTGACAAACTGAACTGTTTGTATCACAGCAACGTAACTGAATGCAACCATCTGGGGACAACGGTACAATTATAGCTATTCTGAACCACTAAATTTGTAAAAACTATGCAGCCCCTTCAGCAACAAAAGAATTTGAAAGTAAATTACTGTAAAATTAAAACAATATAGTTTTACATTAAATAAAATTTTTTTTTAAATTGGAATAAAATAAAATATGTTGTCTTAAATTAAAATAAGTAAACTGTCCTGTTGGTTCCTGCCCTAAAAAAGTTAAACAAATTTAGTGAAGTGAATTTAGATAGTGAAGCAATGTCAGCATTCTTGCTCAGAAAAGGGAGCTGATCAACATGCTCTGAGGTAAGAGTGTCCGTTTTGCTGTGACGATGTCTCCAGCAGTCGAGAAGACTATTTCTTTTTGCCAGTGTGGCCAGGAAAGGATAGACTTGCTCATGGGATTTCCACCAGCTTAGTAGGTCTTCTGTGAGTGTCAGTGGCGTGACCTCCTGCCATCTTTTCACCTCCTCCTCAGTTATTGCAGATTTGGGGCGACAGTGGTCCAGGGGTTTGGAAAGCTCATCTGTAACCAGAAGGTTGCCGGTTTGATCCCCAGCTCGCTCTGTCCTGGTGGTTATGTCCTTGGGCAAGACACTTTACCCTACCGCCTACTGGTGTTGGTGGCGTGCAGCCTCACGTCTGTCAGTCTGCCCCAGGGCAGCTGTGTTCATGGGCTTCTGGCTCAGAGATTGTCTGCTGCCTCTTTTCTTCCCATAGAAAATCTGCACACATACAGTGAGAGGGAGAAAATAAATATGTTATTTTATGGAGTCATGTTGTTCCCTGCAGTTAGGGAACAACAAAACCTACAGAGAAAAAAAAAACATTAATCATTTTACATATAGTTGTTTTTTTCTCCCTTTTATTCTTTTTTTTCAGTGTAAGAATATTCAACACTGCTATAAATACATTTTAAAAAATGTCTCTGTGCAAAATCGGTTTAAAAACACAAACAACTGTGGGATACTGTTTGTCCATGATTTACACCGGGGTAACAAATTGTCGCAGGATCAGTGTTGTGCCAAGGTAGGTATCACCAACTAAATTTGTTCCCCCTGTACTGTGAGCATTCACTGGGCACAGACTGCGGATCCAGTTTACTCTGCCTCCATTACAGACGATTAGACGTGGAAGTAGTGATGTTTGAGTTTTGTGATAAAGCAAAAAATGAGTGGATTACATTACCATTCAGTTTGAGGGTTACAACAGAAAATTATATATTTATTGTTCTCACGAGGTACCGGACGGGATTATTTCAACAAACAAAGTACATTTTGTCTGATAATTATTTTTATTCTCCTGTAACTTTCATGTATGAAGTGCTAAAACCTCCAACATTTCAGGAGTAGTTAGTCGTTATTTTCTAGTCTTTGGCTTGGAAGGAAGTTGGTTTGGAAGCATATTTGGCAATGCATCAACATCTGCTTTGCGTTTGTGTGCAACCCCTTTAAAAAAAACCTGTCTATTATTCTAGCAGTGGGTGACAAAGGGGCTAGGACTGAATTCATTTACCATTTGATACTTGTATATATTGTTATTTTGTGGTCTGTTATCTTATAGTCAAGATCCATCAGGTGCTCCATCAGTTGCAAAACCAATAGACTAAAAAACACCTTCTTCCCGTGGGCTGTCAGAACTTTTAATGCAAACTAAGAACGTGAACAGACTTCTTCCATACAATAACTCTCTTGCTGCTGTTCATTGACTATGTTGCTGCCATCCTTTGTGCAATATCTTAAGTCTTTCCTTGTTCTGTGCAATATGTTGGTCATCCCATTTTTTTTGGTGCGACGTTTTACCCCCTGTGGTATATTTAGGTCTCTGTAAAAAAAAGTCTTGGCTTTTATAGCAGATAACCCCCTGAAAATATTCTCCAGTAAATCACAAAAGGAAGAAAACCACGAATTGAGATATGAACATTACCTGATGCTGCTGAACTGAAGTAGAGCAATGTTGAAGAGGTTTTATTAGAAACATGGCTACGCTTTTTGCAATTTGGCATCGCTTGTAAAAGTTTAAAGTTCTTCAGTAGAAATTAGCAGAAATTAAGCTTTCTTGTCAGAGGGCACTTTAAAAAAACAAACAAACAAAAACAATGGGCAGCAACACTGTACACATCGGTAGACTGATGCATGATAAGCAAGCAAATAATGCAAAAAACAGATTTTTTTTATAATGGTAAACTAGTCTTGAACTACACTGAGAGAGCTGTGCAGCAAGTGTGATTAGTTGTCACGGTTCTGGATCAGTTTGGCCCAGTATTTTGAGTTGTTATGTTTTGGTTTATTTTTGAATGATGGAATGTTTTCTTATTCTCTTGTAGTGCTGGTGGTGGTGGTGATGATGATGATGATGATGATGATTATTAGTTTCTTGTTTCTGGTTATCCGTGTTTAAGGATTTGTTGTTTCATGTATTGTTTGAGTTGCATGTGTTATATTCTGTCTGTCTCTCAGTGTCGTGTCTGCGTCCTTGTGTAGTGTTTTCTTGTTTCCTGTTTTATTGTGAAGGTCTGCGTCTCATGTAAGTGTGTTCAGTTTTACCTCCCTTGTCTCGTCTCGTTAATTACCTCCAGCTGTGTCCACCACCTGTGTGTAATCTCCCTGTGTTTCTCTGTGTGTATTTAAGTCGCTTCTTCTGTCATTGTAGCTGCTGGTCTGTCTGTGTATCCACCATGCGCCTTCTGTGTGTTCTCCCTGCGGTCCGTCATCATTCTCCGCTGTTCATCCTCCTTCATGTACATGTCCAGGGGTCCGTTCTTTGTACCTCGCTAAGTAAGTTAGCTGGATTTGATTGTTGACGATTTCGCGTGATCTTGGATCGTTCGGTTCTCCGAAGCTCATCCGGGACTTGCTGTCATAGCAACAGATCCGTAAGCGTAAACCTGCTTGGGAGCAGGCTTACTTTATGTAAACAGGATTAGATCGCGGCCACTCAGGTATGTCCGCTTCGTTTATACGAAAGCAACAGCGATATTTCTCCACTGTTTTTTCCATAAATAAATATTATCAATGTAACTAAAGATAATGCAGTATTTGATTCATTTATTGATTTCATACAGATACATACAGGTCATTTCCTAAAAAAAGGGAAATGTACTATTAATCATTCTATTTCATGTATTTGATTATTTCAGATGTAATTCATATTTTAGAGTAGTAATAGTAAAACACTTCGTGTAATCAAGATGAGAGACCACGGCTATAAAAGCGAAGGTGGATTTGGGAAGTCTGTCGCAGCCATGTCCTGTCCGTTTGTACGCGAGCAACCCATTGAGGAAGGTGCAAGATTGATAAGGAGAGTTTTCAGAATTCAGCGGATATTGCGGGATAGACAGGATCCTTTAGCTCAGCGCGACAGTGTGCTCATAGAGAGATATCGATTTTCCCGTGAGGGTATTATTTACTTAAATCTCTCTCTCTCCCTCTCTCTCTCTCTCTCTCTCTCTCTCTCTCTCTCTCTCTCTCGATATATATAAATCTCCCAACTTACTGTGCATGCTTCAGTCACCCCTTGCATGGGAACAGGTAAAAGTGATGGAGTGTTATGTAAAACTACACACAAAAAAACCCACAATGTCAATAAGGCTACGTTCACACTGCAGGCGAAAGCGCATCAAATCCGATTTTTTCGCCCCTATGCGACCCGTATCCGATCTTGGTATGACAGTGTGAACGGCACAAATCCGATATTTTCAAATCCGATCTGGGTCACTTTCGTATGTGGTCCTGAATCCGATACGTATCCGATGTTTTAGAAAGCGACTGCTGTGTGAACGGTCAAGTCGCATTAAATCCGTCTTTTACGTCACTGACACAAGACAGACGCCAATTATCAGCGCCGGAGAAGCGCCTGATAGGACATTGCGAACGAAAAAACAAACAAAAAAAACATCGCGAACGATTTCTTGCCATCCGGTGAAACTGTTAGGAAGACCACGTTGGAGAAATGTGAACATTTTATTTTTACTGTATTTTCTGCAGATTCTGACAGAAATCTGCAACTATCCTTTGAAGCACCGCTCCCCAACAGCAAAAAGGATCATTATTAGGTTATTTGTATTATTATGTAAATAACAAAATAACTTAAAGCAAAAATTTGGAAACATAAAGTCCGAAGTCTTTATATTAAGGGCAATCAGTCAAACAATATTGTTTGCTCTGGGTCTAAAAAGTACGGTGGCCCCTAGAGGCAAAGCACGTACAAACTCCAAAGCACATGCAAAATCCAAAACACTTGCAAACTACAAAACACTCGCAAACTACAAAACACTCGCAAACTCCAAAACACTCGCAAACTCCAAAACACTCGCAAACTCCAAAGCACTTGCAAACTCAAAAGCACATGCAAACCCCAAAACATAACGGAAGTGCTCCAGGACGCTAGGGGCAGTGTTGAGCTTTTGTTACCTAGTAACTACACAAGCCATGAAGTACCAATGACCGTTGCGCTTCCCAGGTTGCCTAGCAACCATGATACTAACCGCTGGAAACGAGTCATACAACTTTGTTTGACAGAAATGAAGGAGAACATATTTTGTTCATTTGTTTGTACAAGAGCTTTGTGTGATTTGATAAGTATCTGAGGCTGAGACCACAGGACAGTAAAACATGATTTTTGGGCTTCATTTCTGTACTGAACAGTCATTTAAGATTAGTTAATAAATAACAATTTGCTAATGTTGTTTATGAGACTAAAGTCATATCACATTGGTAATGTAAATATAATATGGCCAATATTATAGTTATTATATTGATCATTATTAGCTATTGCGGCAGTTAACATGAACTCTGTGTTAAATACTGAGCTTACAGATTCAAGTTGCAGTTATTTGTATGTCTTATCACCTTAAATCTCCACTCAAAGACAAATATCTTTGACAGTGTATATGTAGATGTATCATATATGAGACAAATGTTGTTCCTTCAGTATGTTGGCATTACTAAATTTGGCTCATTGCTTACATATATTTATAAAAAGAAAATGTACGAGCTGTGATAACTGTGTCTGATAGAATGAAGAGTAGACTGATATATGAAATATTCCTTTATTGGGTGAGAAAATCAGAGCATGTCATAACTGCTTTAAGTCACACAGAATAGATATCAGAGCCTTAAACAGGCTGACTTCTGCTAAATGGGTCAAACTGGGCAGAAAGTCTACAAACACATAACATCCTTATAGAATATGATGTAACACTATAGATCAACTTACCTCAAAATATATAAAGCATATGAACAATTACAGCAATATGATGCAACAAACACAGCAGTGCTACTAATCCAAAATACTCAAAGCTTCATAGAACTGAAACAAACATTTATTTTTAGCTCCATTCTGCTGCTGATACATACTTTAGGTTTCTGAACATTAAACTTGTTGCTGCCTTTCATAGTGTGTAACTTGAAGGCCCTGAGTACTTTCTCCCACACTGAAAACACTGGAATGATAACATTATTTGAACATTACCTAATAAGACTGATTCAGGACAGACATTAGTGATGTTAAACTTTTCTAGCAGTCCTTCACAAACAGGGAACAGTCTGTCTATTCTCTCCATCTGTCAGCTGCTGCTGGCTCTTCCTCCTCCTCTTCCTCACACATGCTGAGTTTGTCCTGGTGGATCATCAGGGGTGCAAAGCCTCACAGATGATGTGCAGCAGTGGGTCCCTCAGTCTGTCCTCACTCTGGACACTTGCAGTTGTCACACATGGAAATCAAATGTGTGATAAGCTGCAGGATTCAAACACAAGTGTAACTTATAAATACATGTTCATACTTTTATTCCACAATCAGAGAGAAAGAAACAGAGAGAGAGTGCAGGACAGACAGACAGGTGACAGTCTCAGGTGTACACACTGCTACAAAACAGTACAGAGAAGGAAGATTTAGTGTCTGTGTTATTACGAGTGCTAAACAAGAAGAGTTCCAGATGGTCCAGTGGACACATGTGTGACTCCTGTGATTAAAGCATCTTCTTTCAGCTTAACGAGTGAACCGTCAGCTCGTTCAAACACACCTTAAAGTCCGTTTGGCTCGACACCACCGAACAGAGGCAGCAATATAACATAGCTAACATTAACAGTGCAGTGAATCCTGCTTGTGCCGTGATATTCAGGACTGCAAACCGAGCAGCATCACTGACTTTCAGCTTGTTGTGTTTGTGGATACATGACTGACTTTAATTAGCCATAAAATCCTCACATTCTCTGTAAGACTAAGGTCGACTAATATTTTTAAGTAATGGCTTTAAAACCAAGCTAATGTCACATAACTTTCCCAACATGTGGCCAACAGTAATGTTTTAATGTTCTTGATTATAAAAAACATTTGCGCATAAATAAGTGACATAATATTCAGCACTTACTTCTGAAAGTTTACTCTTCGGCCGCTCCGCTTCCGCCGTTTTTTCGGCAAAATTATCCACACCACCGCCGCGCTATGAAATCTGGGGTATGTTGGGCCATGAAGGCTTCACCGACCCATCCTTAAAATTCAGGGAAATTAAGGACCGCATTTGAGGGCCGCAGTTGGAGCAGACTTTGAATTGGGACAGCCTTCGTCGTGTCGCTGTGACGTAATCGGCCTTAAAATGCGGCCTACAGCCCAAACCGGTACTTCATGGTTTGTGTAGTTACTAGGTAACAAAAGCTCAACACTGCCCCTAGCGTCCTGGAGCACTTCCGTTGTGCTTTGGAGTTTGCAAGTGTTTTGGAGTTTGCAAGTGTTTTGGAGTTTGCATGTGCTTTTGAGTTTGCAAGTGTTTTGGAGTTTGCATGTGCTTTTGAGTTTGCAAG
>CAKLIZ010001646.1:0-15990 GCA_922035795.1 Oreochromis mossambicus | reverse complement strand
AAGTGTTTTAGAGTTTGCATGTGTTTTGGAGTTTGCAAGTGCTTTGGTGTTTGGAAGTGTTTTGTAGTTTGCAAGTGTTTTGTAGTTTGCAAGTGTTTTGGAGTTTGCATGTGCTTTTGAGTTTGCAAGTGTTTTGGAGTTTGCAAGTGTTTTGGAGTTTGTACGTGCTTTGGATTTTGCAAGTGTTTTGGAGTTTGCATGTGTTTTGGAGTTTGTACGTGCTTTGCCTCTAGGGGCCACCGTAAATAAAGAGCGAGTTGTGTGTGACATCTTCTTTTGCGCATGCGGGCCGCATTGAGCGTTCACACTAGAGCGCGTTTGATGTCGCATGTTATGTGTAGTGTGAACAGGCAGACAAAAAAATCGGATTTGATCAAAAAATCGGAATTGAGCATTAAGACCTGCAGTGTGAACGTAGCCAAAGTGACCCAGATCGGATTTGAAAATATCGGATTTGTGCCGTTCACACTGTCATACCATGATCGGATATGGGTCGCATAGGGGCAAAAAAATCGGATTTGATGCGCTTTCGCCTGCAGTGTGAACGTAGCCAAAGAGCGACATTACATTGCGGGATGACGTCACCTGAAAATGACCAATAGCGCGGCGCGCTGCTGAGCTGTGTGCCAACCGCTCTTTTTTTCATGCAGGAGACTCAAGTTGGCTTCGCTAACGGACACAGTCAGTGTTGCCAACTTAGCGACTTTGTCGCTATATTTAGCGAGTTTTCAGACCCCCTAGCGACTTTTTTTCTTAAAAAAGTCGCTAAAAAAAGACGTGAAAGTGCGTATCGCTTTTACTCTCAACAAGCAGCAGGTGCTGTAACACAGTCAGTTCTTCTTTTACTCTTATGCTGTTTTGTGGATCACAAGGTTTAAAACTACTTATAAACACACACACACACACAAAGTAACTCCACCAGAGTGCCTATTTCGGATCACTTTTGCCGGTCCAATCCCGGGTAAAGGAGCAGGGTTGGAATTGTGACATTAAAAAAAAACAATAATTGCTAAAAGAAATTTATTTTGTAGTTCTAAATAAACTCTAAATGCATTTAGGACGTTTTTTACTCACTTTATGTCTCTTCCACAATGTTATTTCTCTCTCCAACAACATAGGTTACAATTATATTAGCATGACCAATTATGCAAATTAGGTGATGACGTCATTTAGCGACTTCTAGCGACTTTTAGGACAACCAATAGCGATTTTCCTTACTGAGGAGTTGGCAACACTGGACACAGTTTTGAACTTGTATATTAGCGCCATTTATTGCTGCTTGGACCACAGCATCTTCGGAATTTGTAGACATCCTGGCAGCATACAATTAGTTCGAGGTGAGGTGAGTACATGCAACTTCAAGTTATCTGTTATAAAAATCCACCAGCCCAGCGTTTATAGATAATTTTAGCAGTTCGTTTTTTATGAGTGAGGTTGTGAATTTAGTTAGCATTTGTAAGTTGAGTTAGCATTACTGTCGCGAGGGAAGCATTGCTCTGGATTAGTTTCTGTGTTTGGCGTGCTTAATTCGCTAGGGAGGAATTACCAAAGTACATGGAGTTATGTTAACCTGTAATTTCTGTGGTAAGGTAGTTCAGTCATCAAGGGGCTACGTGCTTCATTGTAAACTGCATCGGAATGAGCCACGTTGTTTCTTTCGGTGTATTGAAGCAGGCTGCAAGCAGACATACACCAGGTATGGCGCGTTTAAGGCTCATTTTTACCAAAGACACTCTGCCCCCACCCATGTCACTGGTGTGGCGGTGGTTTCTTCGTTTACATGTGCAATGGCGATGTGTGAATGTCAGAACTCTAAAGAGTTAATAGCTCATCTGAAGAGCCATATTGTGGAAGGACACGTGGTCACTTGTCCAGTAAGAGGATGCACAAATACCTTTAGAGTTAAATCATCTTTTACTGCTCACATGTCACGTAAACAGAGAGTTTTCAGACAGCAGCATTGGTGATTTATATAGAGAGTCTGCATGTCAATCATCTGTTCCAACCACATCAGATGACTTTGTATCGTTGATTTCCGAGCCTGCTGCACAGTCTATTACAGATGAAGATAACATGGAAATGCCCCCTGAATTCTGTGATCTTTTTCTGAGAAACGTTTCACTATTCTACTTAAAATTGCAGGGTCAGTTTCTACTGCCTGCTTCAACCATACAGAACATTGTGGAGGAAATGCAGAACATACATGAGTTGGGACAGACATACAGTTTGGGTAAACTTGCATCACTGTTAAAAGATGACACATCATTATCAGAGGAGGACATCAACAAAGTCTGCGAGTCTGTCAAAAGCTATGATCTTTTGATGAAAACAGAAAAGGTAGGTTTGCCTATTATGTGCCTTTAAGAGAGACTTTGAGATGTCTGCTAGAGTCTGATCTGTGGCAGAAATCAGAAGAGCCCTCTACTGAGCCTCCTGCTGATGTTCTGTGTGACATAAGTGATAGTGAGCTGTTTAAATCAAATGATTTTTTTGGTCAAAACTCATCATGTCTCAAGCTAGTACTCTACCAGGATGCCTTTGAAGTCGTTAACCCTTTAGGCTCTGCAAGGACAAAACAAGGTATTAGCTGTATATGCATCAGTGGCAAACTTGCCACTTCATGTACGCTCAGACACAGATCACATGTCTCTTGTCTTACTGTGCAGGGAGAAAGATTTTAAAGAGTTTGGTCATGCTAATGTGTTCTCTGAATTACTGGCAGACTTGAAAGAATTGGAGGACAGTGGGATTGTTGCATCAGATGAAACTAGAGTCAAAGGAACTTTGTTTTGCATTTCTGGTGATAATCTGGGTTCTCACTGTATTGGTGGCTTCACTGAAAACTTTAGTTCTTCAAAGTACTTCTGCAGGTACTGCCTGATAACGAAATCTGAATTTCAGGGTGCTGACCCAAATCTATGTGGACCAGAACGTACCAAAGAGAATTACAACTCTGCTGTTGATCGCCTCCAGATTGACAATACACCAGACGTCGAAGGAGTGAAGTTCAGGTCAGTGTTCAATTCACTGAAATACTTCAACGTTTGTATGCCAGGCTTGCCACCATGTCTAGGTCATGATATCTTTGAGGGAGTAAACAGATTCAAGAAGATATTTTACACATTTCTTTGTTGTCTGTCTCTAAATCTTATTTTGTCTTTTATTATGATTAAAAAGGTTTGTTTTGTTCCTGCCCTTTTCAGACACTGAATTTGAGCAGAAACCATAAGGATACTCAAAGGACCTGTGACTCTCAGGAAATGGTGAGATTTCAGGTCATAATCTTTTTTCTTTTTTTCCCCATTAAATTCATTTTCCTTTTTCCCTTTACAATATTGCTGTTTTGTTTTTGTAAACAGCATCAAATGAGAGGGACAGATGAAACAGTTTCAAGACAATGGCAGGAAAAACATGCTGAAGATTGAAACAAACCTTGGCTGGAAATATTTGGTATGTGTTTTACCGTAAATCAAATTGTTGAAAAACATTCAGCTACACTGCAACACAGGGAAACTTGATTTGCACTTGTTTTGTTACTTTAATTTCTTGTCTCATTATTTTTGTCAGTTATTATTGTTTATGGTGTATGCCCTTCTTGTTTTCTTTCTGAATGCAGAAGGTATCTAGCCAGTCCACAATGAAAGCTTCGTTGCACCCCATGAGTCTTCTGGCAGAAATGATGGCGCCTGTATTCTTTGGTTTCCCTAAACATCACACCCTGCCTGTTTATACGAGGCTCTTTAATTAAGTCTGCACCCAAAGATTCAATAAGAGGTAAGCAGTGGTATTATTCAAGTTTTGCTAAAGAAAGATGGACAGGAGACACTAAATCTTAATCAGCCGAGCTCAGGTTCATGTCCAGGTGAGCAGTTTCATACGCTATAAAATGTAGATTGAATGATAGGTCTCATCACCATGCATTCAGCCATTAACTTCAAGTTCTATGATAAATCAATAGGAAACTTAAATACGTTTTCCAACAAATTATGATTGTGATTAGGGCTGCGTTGTCTATGTATCACTTTTACATAAGTAGATTTAAAGGATAACTATTGCCAAAACGCAACCTGGGCTGTTTTTTTTTTTTTTTAACTGTATCGATTTTGATGCGCTCAAATTTATGCCCCGGCCCCCTAGTATTCCCATTCACTGGCTATTGACCACAAAACAAAATCACGGTCAATCTCAAAAACGGCTCATTTGTCGTAATTATGCTTTTAGATATATGTTTGTCTCGTTTACAGTAAAAAAAACAAAAAAACAGCCCAGGTTGCATTTTGACAATAGCTATCCTTTAAGAACTGTATATTTTACACTTCAGAAATCATTTATCATTAGATCTGTTTTTGGCAGCACGTTTTGTTCATTTCTGTGCATTTTGCTCAAGCACTGATCAAACTTTGTCCATTTTTTGCTGCAGAGGGGATCCTGCCAGTCCAAAGTGAACTCCTGATGGACGTTGAAGTACTCCTGCAGAGCTTGTATCTTCGACACCATGCGCATTAGAAACTCCACTGAGTCCTTTCCTTCACCAAGGCAGGACCCAGTGACTCATTACTGTTGATAGGTCAGGGGCAGGTAATATTTTGTTTCATGTTTATTCATTCCTCCATGGATTACCAGCCATATATATGGACACATGCTGTATTCTCAAGATCTATGCTGTTTTGTAGGAATAGAGAAAATTATATGTTTAGTCTGTTTTCAAATGGTATGTCAAATTTTCTCATTGTTTATCAGTAATATTCACTACCTTGGTTATGAGCATCTTTAGATTTTTCTATATTTAGCGGTTGCAAATGTAAAATGTACGGTAAACCATTTATGTTCCTCATATTGTACTGTATTTTTAGCGGTAAAATACCGGCAGCTGTGGTTGCCAGGAATTTACCGTAAAATGTATCTGGTCAAAATAAAATGCTGTAATTTGTTATACAATTTCACTGTGTTTTTTACTGTCAAAGGTTTTAATAAGGTTTAACATATTTCTGTTATTTTTTACAGTTATTTACAATAATAGGGTCTATCCTATTACTGTTAAATTAACAACAAATTACTGTAAATATTATTATAACTTTTTTTTTACTGCAAATATCCGTGAAAAGCTATGGAAAGTTGCATTTTTTACATTAAATTGCTGTATAATTGACAAATATATTTGTTTTTTTCTATCATGATTTTGGTAAAATAATACGTTGTCTACCTTAAAATTTAGGGTTACAAAACCAGTATACCATATTGTCTTTTACAGATTCCACATTTTTTTTCACGGTATATTCCTGGCAACCACAGCTGCCGGTATTTTACCGTAAATTTGACAGTTTTTTTTTTTACAGTGAATATAAGTGATAAATATTACCATTCTGTGGAATATTCTTATATTTCACTTTTACTTGTTCCCATGTTCTAGTGGGTCCTGTTGTGGCTCTAATG
Source organism: Oreochromis mossambicus (assembly GCA_922035795.1). Classification (NCBI taxonomy): domain Eukaryota; kingdom Metazoa; phylum Chordata; class Actinopteri; order Cichliformes; family Cichlidae; genus Oreochromis; species Oreochromis mossambicus. The sequence continues at coordinate 10,557 of CAKLIZ010001646.1, read as the reverse complement.
TGAAAGAGGATATAATGTAATATAATATAATAAATTACTTACGAGTTTAATTTGTCAGCAACTTTCTGCCAGCCCTCTCTCCTTGCTTTTGCAGCCTTTGCAGTGTTCCCTTGCGTTTTAATTAAACTCTGAAACTCCTGAAATCCCTCAATCAAGAGTTCTTGCTCTGCTGCCGAAAAATACTGAGCGCGCTCCTTCGACATCTTCGCCGACCAATCAAAGGGTTGCCGATCAATGTTTCTACTATCGATGCGTAGCCCCTTTTAAGCCACCCAGTGATCTCAGATTACTTCATCCAGCTGTACTAATCGTCAACAACAGGTGTGTTCGGAGAACCGGAATAGCGAGCTCAAAGTTGGCGCGATGATTTGATCTTGGATGTGTCATTTGATCTTGGATGTAGTGCGAGGTACGAAGAACGGACCCCTGGTTTGTGTTCACTAGTTTAGTTGTTCCCAGTTTAGATAGTCTTCTGTTCTGTTTGCCGTTTGTCCATTTTCACGTTGTGTTCAATAAACCACCTCACCTTCACGAGTGCCTGCGACTGGATCCTTCTTTAATATTTCCACACGGCTCATCCCACTCGCCGTGACATTAGTGGTGGAAGCAAGACAGCAAATGCAAGAGGGAATTCATGACAATATTTATCAAACATGAAACATAGTTTTGATGCTCCTTTGCTGCTGGTTCAGTGAATTAAGTCAGACGGTGATACAACCTGTAGTTTCAGAATCTGTGAGATGTCGGCTTTCAGCACCAGATGGCAGGTCGGCGCGTTATATTTAAATCTTTTGGCAGAATCTGTTTGCCTGCTCTTTAATCATTATTGTGTTATTCAAACTACAATACATTTCAATCAGGGAAATTTTTTAAACCTCCCCTAGATAACAATTTAAAGCTGTTATGCAGCAATGGAAGTTCATCGAGCCTTGAAACCTGGTGCGACTAACTCCTACAGGTGTCCCAACTTATCTGATGACAATAAAGTTTACTTTGACTTCAGCAGCGAGCAGGCTCTCGCGTTCACTTTTCACAAATTTCGAAAAAACATCAGTGCAAATTAAAAGTCTGTATGTCTGCTGTTTTCGTGTTTGTTAGCTTGTTTTTATTTAACGAGTGGTGTTGTAACAGCAGGATCATTCACACACACTGTTCTCCTGATTTGGAGGTTCTGGCAGTCTCGTGCAGACCTTTTTATATCCCGAGGGAGTTTACTGTAGTGATTGTGATAGCTGTTTACATACCGCCGGATGCTAACGTTGGCACGGCTCTCAGCCTCTTGCTTAACACCATCAACAAACAACAGCTTGCCCACCCCGATGGGGTTTTTATTGTCGCCGGCGACTTTAACAAAGCGTGCCTAAAGACTGTGCTTCCTAAATTTGTCCAGTTTGTGGACTTTGCTACGAGAGGTGAACACACTTTGGACCGTGTCTATTCAAACATCAGGCATGCTTTCAGAGCGACACCCCTCCCCCACCTGGCTGGATCTGACCACCTCTGCATGTCCCTCACCCCCACCTACACCCCCCTGCTGAGAAAAACAAAGCCCCAGACAAAGACAATAAAAACCTGGCCTGAAGGAGCCCTCTCTCAACTGCAGGACTGCTTCTCATCTACTGTATGGGATTTATTCTCCAGCCACAACCTCCAGGAGTACACGGACACTGTACTCTCCTACATCAGGAACTGTGTTGACAATGTCACCGTCAACAAAAGGGTCAGGGTGTTTCCAAACCAAAAACCCTGGATGAACAGCGAAGTGCAATCCCTCCTAAAAAGCCGCAACACTGCCTTCAAGTCAGGGGACAGGGCTGCGTACAGGGCGGCCAGGGCAGACCTGAGCAGAGGGATCAGGAAAGCTAAGGCTGCCTATAGGAGGAGGATTGAAGATCACTTTGCTGACAACAACCCCAGAAAAATGTGGCAGGGGATCAATCACATTACCAACTACAGAAGCAATAACCAGGCGACAGCTAGGACTGATGCCTCGCTGGCTGAGGATCTAAATCGTTTCTTCGCCCGCTTTGAGACGACCAGGCCCTCAGCTGTCACACCACTTCCACCCGCCCCCAGCACCGGCACACTAACACTTAGGGAGCATCAAGTGAGGTGTGTTCTAAGGTCAGTGAATCCCAGGAAGGCGGCAGGTCCTGATGGAATACATGGAAAGGTTCTCAGAGCATGTGCTGACGAACTGACCGGAGTCTTCACTAAAATCTTCAACCTTTCCTTGTCATTAAACACCGTCCCGCCCTGCCTCAAAACCTCCACCATCATCCCCATCGCCAAGAAGACAGCTGTGGACAGCCCAAACGACTACAGGCCTGTTGCACTTACGCCTGTAGTGATGAAGTGCTTTGAGAGACTGGTCTGTCAGCACATCAGGGCCAGTCTGCCTCCCACTTTGGACCCCCACCAATTTGCCTACAGGACTAATCGATCCACCGAGGACGCTATCACCATAGCGCTCCACACTGCGCTGAGTCACCTGGAGCACAGAGGAAGCTATGTAAGAATGCTCTTTCTGGACTTCAGCTCAGCATTCAATCATATCATCCCGGAGATCCTGGTCCAGAAACTGTCTCACCTGGGACTCTCCACCCCCATCTGCCTCTGGATCAAGGACTTCCTGACAAATAGACCACAGTCTGTCAGACTCGGCCCCCACCTGTCCAGCACCATCACACTCAGCACCGGGTCTCCACAAGGATGTGTTCTGAGTCCCCTCCTGTTTACGCTCTACACATCCGACTGCTCCCCTACCCATCTCTCAAACACCATCATAAAGTTTGCGGATGACACCACTGTGGTTGGACTCATCTCAAGGGGGGATGAGTCAGACTACAGAGATGAGGTCAACAGACTGACTGAGTGGTGTTCAGTTAACAACCTCCAACTGAACACCACAAAAACTAAAGAACTCATCTTGGACTTTAGGAAGGGCAGAGCAGACCCGGCCCCACTTTACATTCACGGGAACTGTGTGGAGAGGGTACACTCCATGAGGTTTCTGGGCGTGCAGATCTCTGATGATCTCTCCTGGACTGCAAATACCACGGCGGTGGTAAAAAAGGCCCAGCAGCGTCTCCACTTTCTGAGAGTGCTCAGGAGGAACAACCTGGAGGAGAGGCTGCTGGTGACATTCTACAGAGCCACCATAGAGAGCATCCTAACGTACGGCATAACAACATGGTATGCAGGGTGCTCAGCTGCAGACAGGAAAGCACTGCAGAGGGTCATCAACACAGCCCAGAAGATCACTGGCTGCTCTCTGCCCAGCCTGGAGGTCATTGCAAACTCTCGGTACCTCAGCAGAGCTGGCAATATCATCAAGGACCATTCTCACCCCAGCAATCAACTGTTTGAACTATTACCGTCAGGCAGACGGTACAGGTCACATAAAACCAGAACAAACAGATTCAGGGATAGCTTCTTTCCCAGAGCTATCACCATTGCAAATAAGCACAAAAACAATTGAACCTGCTTAGCCATACCATACTGTCACTGTCATTATATTATGCTGCTATTCATACTGTCATACTGTCATTATATTAATGCTGCTATCCTGTAAATATCATACTTACTTTTGTCTGAGTACTTATGTTTGTTTTATTGTACCTTTTATATCTTACTATTTTTTATTTATTATATTTATTATTGCATTTTGCACCAAGGGAGTGGCACTCCAATTTCGTTGTACCCTGTACAATGACAATAAAGGCTATTCTATTCTATTCTATTCTATTTAGTTTTATTTTGGTTGGTTATTAGATGCTGCTCCAGCCGGTCAGAGAATCCCCCGCCGCCGCCCCGCATCCTCCCTGTGCAGCAGGCGCACCTGGCAAACGGAGGGCGCCCTTACTCCCAGCAAATGGGCGATAGAAAACCAATCGGTACCTATGCCATCCCCAATATGCGCTGGCTGATGTCGGGGCAGCATGAGTACGAGCAAATTTTTTTTTTTTTTTTTTTTCCCCGATGCCCGTGATGCCGCCCCCCACCGTGATGCCGCCCCGGGCAACTGCCCGTGTCGCCTGTATCAAAAACCGCTATTGCCCTGAGCCATGAAACACTGCCATTGAACTACGGAAGACTGGAAGGTTTAATGAATCAAAATTTGAAATCTTTGGTTCATCACGCAGAACTTATGCAGCATATATGGAAAGAACTTTCTGAAGAATATAAAGAATAAAACAGGTGTGTTCAGCTGTTTTATCTGCCAGGCCTATAAACTGATTCCATGATTTCTTTATTTAACTCCAACTACTTATTTATACTGTGGTTTCATTTCAGAGTGCAATGAAACACTAAGCTACATAATTTTCAATTGAAAAAAAAATTGAAAAATTAAGGGGTTCTAGCACTTTTGACCGGTAGGGTACGCTTCCACTCAAAAGTTGGACACACCCTCTCTTTTAATGGTTTTGCTTTATTTATTTTACTAATTTCTACTTTGTAGCTATATATGTCAAATATATGAAGCGAGATAAAAGGAATTATGTGGCAAAGAAAACAATAATGAATAACTGTAAAATATATTATGTCTTATATTTTAGACTCAAAGTGACATCAAATAGATATTTATTTTTCCATTCAGTGTGGATATGTACCATAAATATATATATATCTTTAAACAGAAGCAATGTTTTTGAAGTAGTGACAATAGAAAGATTAGAAACATTAAGAAATACTAGTTGCTCTACATTTTTTTTTTCTTCAGCAATGATTTGTCCCACATTTGGTATAAACTGGCAAAATGCCAGTGTGTGCAGAATAAATGTTATTATTACTAACAATAATCATAATAACAACAACAGTTTAATGTCTGTAGAATAATGGTGGTGATTTTATTTTTGTCAGCTTTTATGAAGAACGGATGTTTCTCACTGCAGTGGCTGAGCTGCTCCTCCATCAGACTCTCCTCCTCCCGTCAGTCGCCTGTGTCATCAAACAGATCTTTATTTTTCTGTTCAGTGATTTATTGTACGGCACTACCGAAGAGCATTGTATTGTATAGAACCGCAAAAGAAACTAAAGAACATTACGAAGACAGGGAGCTGCTACAACAGGCTGCCACTAGAACGGTGCCAATTTAATGGTTGGTCCATGAAAGTTTAATCTGTTCATCCGGACGTTTTCAGCGGGAGAAAGGTTTCGTCACTCATCCAAGTTGACGAAACGTTTCTCTCACTGAAAACGTCCAGATGAACACTATCAAATTTGGGGGATTTACTTACCTGGATGATTGAGCATGCACCAAGGCGTATTACTGGTCGGTGATTCTGTTATTAATTGTGGATTATGTTGTAGTTTATCCACCTCATAAAATCGTCATTTTCAGTACACCACCTTCATAAGAAGTGTGGCAGGATGAATGTTATTTCTCGGTTCAACCCACTTTCGGCCTGGAGTATTAGGGGGCGCTAGTATAAATAGTGGCCATTTGAGCATTCCTGGATCGCTACCTGTGATCTCCTTTTTGGTCACCTGACTTCCCTTGGTGTTGCAGAGATCATTTGCGGGTTACCCTTCTGAAGCCTCCATCGCAGTTGGTCGTAGCTGTAGAAGCCTCCTATGAGCCACTCTGCTCATGATTCATGACGCTGTTTTATTTAGGTTGTATGTTTATTTTTCCGTTGTTTTGATTTGTAGTTTGGGTTTTTGTTACGCCACTGGTGGGAGGCCCTTTTTCTAGCTGCGGATCACCAGTGTGTTCCTGCAGTTGGGCTATCCCCAGCGTGTGAATATTAGTTTTGTTGTAATATTTTAAAATTTTCTTTGTTTCTTTTATTCAGATGCGGAGTGCCGACGTGGAGGAGGCTAGGGTGCCTTGGTGTATACACCTGCCTTTTTTTTTAGTTTATTAGTGTGAGTGTGTGATAGTGTGCTGCACTTGTGTCTTGGTGTGTTTTCTTTCTTTTTTTCAAGTTTGTGCGTGGCATCCCTGCCCCTCCACTGGTAAGCCTCGGCTCTGAATACCTTTTTTTAAGCATATTTGTACATTGATATTTATGATTGTGCTTTTATATGTAGTTTTAAATCATTATTAATAAATTGTTAAACTGTTTTAACAGTCTCGTCTCTGTACTGAGTATAACGAACCTAAGTGACTTCTTGGTGATTGGTGTTGCTTCCAGTATTCTCTGGGTGAAATTCCCAGGGTGGTGTTATCTTTTAAACTGTGAAGAGTATTTACTTTATTCCCACCTCGTGCTGCCACAAACTTGGCGTTTGTCGACAGGGTATACTCTTTAAAAACAGAGACGTGTGTTCCTTTGTTTGTTTGTTTTATTATCTGGTGTAACATAAACTGTTTTTTTATTTTTTATTTTGTACAGGATAAAAGCAAAGCAGCAGCTAATTTGGTGTGGGATTCCACAGCTGTGTTACAGAGATGGAGGAAGAGTTACAGGAACTCAGGGACTTGATTGCGCAGCTAAAAGCAGACAATGGCTGTGTCCCAATTCAGGGTCTGCACGCTTGAAGTACGCGCACTACGCGTACTACATACGGTGCGTACTATAAGTACGAGAAGTGCGGAAGTGAGAGGCTTGTGAAATGGGACGGTCTAGCCTTCGTCGCGCTGCTCAGGTTGCCTAGCAACCATGATACTAACCGCGAGAAACGTTTCATACAGCATTGTTTGACAAAAATGAAGGAGAAAAAATGTTTTGTTGGTCATTCATTTTTGTCATGACATCACTTTGATTAGTTGAGTATCTGAGGCTGAGACCACGGGACTGTAAAACATGATTGTTGGGCTTCATTTCTGTACTGAACAGTCAGTTTAAGATTAGTTAGTAAATAACAATTAGCTAATGTTGTTCATGAGATTAAAATCATCTCACTGTGGTAATGTAAATATAATATGTCCAATATTATAGTATTGTCAGATTATTATGATATATATATATGTATATGTGTATGTATATGTGTGTGTGTACATATATATACATATATATACATCTATCTATCTATATATCTATCTATATATCTATCTATATATCTACATTCGCAAAAACCACACGTTTTGATCTCAGTTTGTCCGTTTATTAGTGACACAGGCAAACAGGCCGTTAACTCCGGGGAGAGTGCTCTCGTACAACACCTCACTCCTGCCCCGCACAGTCACACAACAACAAGGACCCCCCCTCCCCTTCCTGCACGCATTAACTCCCCTTTTTCCTGCAGCACAACCAAACATGTATCTTAAAGAAACAACAGCGTGCAGAGGTAACCAACCTGTCACTGTAACATAACATTTAACCATCGTTACAATATATATCTATATCTATATCTATCTATATATATCTATATATATATATATATAGATAGATAGATAGATATATTTAGAAGTAGAGGCTTTAAAACCAAGTTAATGCTGAAAGTACAAAACATCACTAATGTCACACAACTTTGCCGACATGTGGCCAACAGTAATGTTTTAATGTTCTTCATTATTAAACACTCGCACATAAATAAGTGACATCATATTCAGTACTTACTTTTGACAGTTCACTCTTCAGCCGCTCCCTTCTGCCGTATTTTGCGGCAAAATTATCCACACCCACCGCCGCGCTATGAATTGTGGGATATATGGGACCACTAAGCGTGCACCGGACCACGCTTGATTTGGCGCATTTGGAGTATGCATTTGAAGTACACTTCGAATTGGGACAGCCGTCGTCGCGTGGCGGTGACGTAATCGCACTTAAAATGTGTACTTCAAGCGTGCGGTCTCTGAATTGGGACACAGCCAATGAAAGGGTGCACCAGGAGAGGGCTGTTGGGTCAGGTACAAGTGCTACACCTTCTACTTCAACTGCATCATCTGTTAACCCCCCAACTGCTAGAGTCTCTGTAGCAGAGAGACTAGTTTTTGTGCCCCGTGACAGAAAATGCCCCATGTTTAGAGGAAAATCAGGTATAGGATTGAATGAATGGTTGGAGGAAATAGAAGCATGTGCTAGTGCACGTCATTTGTCTGTGGCTGATAAAGCATTTTTCCTGTTTGACCACCTGGAAGGGGAAGCACGTGAGGAGATTAAATGTTGCTCTAGTGCAGGGAGGACTGATCCCGCTAAGATAATCACTATATTGCAAGAACTTTATGGCTGTTCAGACTCCTATGTAGCATTGCAGGAAGCTTTCTTCTCTAGAAAACAGCAGGAAGGTGAGACACTGCAAGTTTTGAGTTTTCCCTCGCCCTCTTGGGTCTTATGGAAAAAGTTAAATCGAGTGCCCCTAACGGCATGCCCAATTCTGATGTTTTATTAAGAGATCAATTTGTTGAACAGGTCTTAGACAGTACGTTGCGGCGGGAGTTAAAGCAGCTAGTAAGGAGGCAGCCAACCCTGACATTGCTGGAGATTAGAGGGGAAGTGTTATGGTTCAAAAATGTTGAGGAGGAATCTAAAAATAACCACAGATCCAGCCGGGTGTGATTAGACGGCATTTTAATGAACACATGTGTGAGTCCGACCGCTGTGCAGATTTCAGCGTCGAACTAAACTTACAATCGTCAAACAAAGGTCTTATAGGGTTGGCAGTCTTCCTGTTACCAGGCAGACTCAAACAAAGCATATGTCACTCCAAAACCACAATGACTTTTAACATAGAACATCATCTTCGCCTCGACGGCAGATGCTTCCTGTCTCCATCCTGCCCAGGCTTATCTTCAGGTCCACGTTCTGCACAAAATGTCACTCATGCACAACTTTGCAGTCGCGAGCAAAACATGATTCACTCTTACCTACTAACTGAGTCTATCTAATTTGTGTGTGCGTGCACGTGCGGGGGCGCGTGCATGCTGTGTACTGCGTACGTGTCATGACCTCTCCTGCTATATGTGTCTGTATGTGTATGTCTCGTCTGTCTGTGCGTGCAGAGTTTGCTCTCTGCACCTTAGTTGACCTCAACTTAAGCAACCAGGCTAAGGCCATCCTGTGTGTACTGATCTTGACTTATATGTAAAATATATAAAACAACTGTTTCAATCTAACACAACTACTTAAGGCTTAATCAGCGCTTAATCAACAATACATGCATAATAACACCCTGCTCTTAACTTGCACTCACTCTGCTTTCAGTTTCACTTCTGCAAAAGCATGCCCTGCAGAAGTGTTTCCTGTCTCATTTTGGAACAGAGTGTATTTCCTGTCCCTGCTCTTTGAGTGCTTCACCCACTGAAGACTTCAGTATAAGAATATAAAAACATTCAAAAGCCTTTAAAATTATAGATTCAACTCAACAATTTGAAGTGGTTCTTACTGGACTTGTAATAAAGACTAATATAATACCAATATATTTGAACATCTGAATGCATCTGTGAAAGCAACATCACTATTAACAATGAAATGGTAATGATGATTATAAAAATAGCAGCAAATAATAGCAGTAAAATATTCTACCACTCCGGACAGAAGCTATTAGGTGGGAATGTGAAGGGTTGCCTAGTGGCATTAGACATAGAAGCAGTTCTGTCCCTTCTGTCTATGGCATTCAGTATGGGGTCCATAGCGGTCCTTCAGGAATAGCCTAGTCCACCCATAAGTCTGAGATAAGTGAGATGAAGGAATTGTTAAAGCGCCAGCAGGAGCAACTTAATCAGCTCACTCAGAGCATTGCTCGATTGCAGGGCCCCTATCGAATGCCTCGCTCAGAACGGAGCGATTCCATTATATGCAGACGTTGTCAGCAACCTGGACATTTTGCTCGGGAGTGTGATAGGGAACGTGTTCCTCGTTCCCGGCCTCCTTCGCAGGCCCCTCCGCATAATCGCAGGCACTCTCCTTTAAATATGGCTTCGGAAGAGACTCGGAAGAGTCCTTGGGTCAAGAGCGTCTCCAAGCTTGTCATTGGATGCAGTTTAAAGCGGCTAATGGTTTGTCTATTCCCTACCTTGGCTATATAGAGCTAGGTGTAGAGCTCTGTGGTAAGTTTATTCCACAGTGTGATGTGTTGATCGTTAAAGATCCTCCAGGTGCAGGACCTTCTATGGTTCCGGGTGTATTAGGGATGAATGTGATTCGGAAGTGTTACCACGAGCTTTTTGGGCAATATGGTGAAGCATTGTTTAGTTTGGGCTCTGTCACAGAGGCCCCTAAACCCCTTGTGCATGCGCTGCAAAACTGCCATGATGTTAGTACAAGAGCCCCACCGGATTTGTCTGGGCATGTGAGAGGTAAGCGAGCATGTTGCATTCCGGGTGGTGTAATGAAAATAGTGGCCACCACCTGTTCTGAGCAATATTCAGGTGCCACTGTGTTATTTGAACCCTCGATGTTAATTTGCCTGCTGGACTTTTAGCGTCCCCTGCATTGGTTCGAGTGGTTAGAGGTACTGCATACATACCAGTTGTTAAAGTAGGGACCACGGCGGTTTTGCTTCATCCCAGGACAGTTATGGGGGCCCTGGAGGATGTTTACGTGGTCAGTTTGCCTGCTGGTGTGACAGAAATACCCCCTAACGTAGCAACAATGGCATCTCACACTGCCACTCCTACTGTGGATCAGATGAAAGGAATTGATTTGTCTAAACTGTCAGCAGAGGAAC
>CAKLIZ010001645.1:0-32906 GCA_922035795.1 Oreochromis mossambicus | reverse complement strand
TATATATATATATATATATATATATATATATACATAGAGAGGAGGAGAAACAGTGAAGATCACTTAGCAGTGGTTTGGAGAAGAAGCAGCAGGTTACACTGTGGAGTGTGGAGAGGATCACCAGGTGGACGCAGACACAGCATAAGATATAAGCAGAGATAAACTCTCAGTAACTCTGTCAGTGTGGAGGAGGATATCGTGTTTTTGAGAACAGAAACAGAGATCCTGTTCAGGTCAGAGAGCTGCTGGAGAAGATCAACACCATGGTTCAGAGACACAGGAAGATACTACAGCACTGAGATGTTCAGAGAGGCTGAGAGAGACGAGAGGAGACGCCTTCAGAGAGAAAATCCAGAGATGAGCTCTGAAGAATAAGAACGTGGGCTCAGTTTCCTCAGGCCTGACCTGCACTCATGCAGCAGAGAGACAAACTCATATTCAGCATCTATCACCTCTGCAGCTTATTAAAAACACACCGACATGAAAAATATTCACAGTAACAGCAAGTTTTTTAAGGTTTCATTGTTACTGAAATATTAACTTTACCAAATAAGAACCTCTCCTATTGGTTATTGGTCAGGTGATTATTGGGGCATCTGTGAATAATCTAAAAAAGAGGCAGCAGGGCAGATTTAAATGTGTGGTGAAGCTGTGGAAGTCTGCAGACTCTCTGAGTTTGGTCTGTTTAACGATGAAGCAGGAATCAAACAGGTGAACATCATTGACGGAGGAACTCTCTTCACCTGGTGTGAGAGTATTAAAAGGGAATCAAGGAAACCAGCAGATCATAAAACCAGCTCTGCTTTAACCCCAGATGGAGACGATTGTTCCTCAGAGTTTATACTTTGGATCCACAGTCAGGCGACACAGAGCTGAGCTGAAGACATGAAGATTACAGTTTGATTTTGTGGACTGTGCTGTGAACATTGAGGAGGATGGAAACCTCAACACTGAAGTTTAACTGAAGCCCACACACACAGACCAGTACCTCCTCTTTGACTCCAAGCACCCTCTGGGACACAAACTTGGAGTAATTAGGACCCTACACCACCGGGCAGAACATGTTCCCTCTAAGCCTGAAGGGAAAGAGGAACACACACATGTAAAGGAAGCACTTAAAACATGCCGTTATCATCGAATCAGCAAAGATGCAGAGAAAAGAAGATCAGACAACAACGAGTGACGATCATAACATCATCATCATCATCCCTCATGTAGCAGGTTTATCAGAGACACGCAGGAGAGACTTTTCCAAGCACGACATCCCAGTGTCCTTCAGACCCAGTAACACACTCAGACACAAACTGGTTCACCTGAAACCTTGGCTAATTGTGACCTACACCCGTGTTCACACCTTGGCTCATGTGATTAGGTAGAGGATCAATAGGGGGTCCACGACCCTCTTAGGGAAACTCCCACAGGGCCGTCACAGGCTGGTGAAGTGAGATGGCGCCTGTGTTTGGCTGTCACTGTCTTCGTCCGTGTGTTTATTTATTTTATATGCTATGCAAGTGTTTTTGCTACAGTTTTGTTTGTCGTCATCTCCCTTTGGATTTATGATTGTCATGCGTTGCTGGCGATCAAATCTGCTATGGATAACTTTCAGAGTCAATGAAACGAGGCTGTTTTTCCCATCACGGGAAATAAATAAGGTGATGGACTTGAGATCCAAAATCTCCTCAAGTTCCTCCCCTTACAAAGAAAAGACCCTTTATTCCGGGTCATTTACTTCTTTTTCTCCAATCACACTTAATGACTTAATTATAGTTTTAGGTAAAATGAAATCCTCTTCATGCTCTGTAGATATATTATCTCCCTCTGTCCTGTCTGGGTCTATCACCAGCATTGGTCCCACATTACTATCCATCATTAATAGTTCACTGAGGTAAGTCTGTGTTCCGTCCTATTTTAAACATGCTGAGGTAACTCTATTAAAAAAAACAGAACCTTGATCCTAGCTCTGCTAGTAATTACCGACCTATTTCAAAATTTTCATTTTTAAGTAAATTACTTGAAAAAATAGTTGAAAATCAGTTCAGGTCTCTATTATGTTAATTGCACATTCTTGACCGTTTTCAGTCTGGCTTTCAAAGGCAGCACTCTACACAGACCGCTCTCTTAAAAGTCTATAATGATCTATTAATGGCATCTGATGCAGGGAATTGTTCTGTGATCATTTTGCTTGATCTTAGCACAGCCTTTGACACCATTGACCACAGAATCCTACTTAACAGGCTGAAGGTTTTGGCTGGTGTATCTGGCTCTGCCCTAGACTGGTTTTCTTCCTATTTATCAGACAGGACCTTTTCTGTTAGGACTGACAGGTTCACTTCTGACATTGCTGCCCTGACCTCCGGGGTTTTAGGTCCATTATTATTTTCTTTTTATATGCTTTCTTTAGCTGACATTATTCAATCTTTTAGTGACCTGTCTTATCATTTTTATGCTGATGACATTGAGCTGCATGTTTCTCATCAGCTGGATAGGCTGTCCACCCTCGAGTGCTTAACAAACGTTTCTGATTGGCTTTCAAGCAACTACCTCGTTCTAAATACTAACAAGACTGAGACCATGATCATAGCTCCTCCTGAGCTACATCCTAAAATCAGTCAGGTTCTTGCCTCTTTCTGTCCATCTGTCAAGTCAAATATTCGTATATGTATCTTGGAGTAATATTTGACTCTTCTCTGGTAAATGGCCTGTATTTGTATAGCGATTTTCTAGTCCCTAAGGACCCCAAAGCGCTTTACACATCCAGTCATTCACCCATTCATACACTGGTGATGGCAAGCTACATTGTAGCCACAGCCACCCTGGGGTGCACTGACAGAGGCGAGGCTGCCGGACACTGGCGCCACCGGGCCCTCTGACCACCACCAGTAGGCTACGGGGGTGAAGTGTCTTGTCCAAAGACACAACGACCGAGACTGTCCGAGCCGGGGCTCGAACCGGCAACCTTCCGATTCACAAGGCGAACTCCCAACTCTTGAGCCATGATCGCCCTTTCTCTGGGCCTTGACTCTCATGTAAAATCTTTGTCTCGTTCCTGTTTCTATCATTTAAGAAACATCTCTAAACTGCGACATATGGTTTCTTCAGCTGAACCGGAAAAACTAATTCATGCATTTGTGTCATCACGCTTAGATTATTGTAATTCCCTGTTTACTAGCTTGGATAAATCATCTCTCTCTCGCCTCCAGGCAATACAAAACGCAGCAGCCAGACTAGTAACTCGTTCTACCAAGCGTGTTCAAATTACTTCTATCTTATATTCTTTACATTGGCTCCCAATAGAGTTTGTTTTAAAATTCTTGTTTTGACATACAGAGCACTAAACGGCCCCAGATTATTTATCCAAGCTTCTTATAAAATACACCGCTGCTCGCCGTCTCCGCTCACAGACTTTGTTGGCTGTTCCCCATACACGACTGAAGACAAAAGGGGGCGGAGCCTTTCAGTCTGTTGCACCAACAGTTTACACCGCAATTACGTTTGGTTGACTCTGTGGATTCTTTTAAAAAGTAGTTAAAAACTTTTTTGTTCAAAAAAGCCTTTTGCTGATCTACGTATTTTATATTCTTCACATTTCTAATTTACACTTAAGCCTTTTACGTTGTGTATAATGTCTATTGATTGTACTGTTCATTTTAATATTTGTGTACAGCGCTTTGTGACTGCCTGTCTGTGAAAAGCGCTTAATAAATAAACTTTACTTACTTACTTACTTAAATCTGGGACTCTCCACCAGTTGTTCTTAGAACTGAATAAGCTTCTCAGATGAAACGTCTTCAAGAGACTTAAAGAAGTCCAGATGCTTTTCTTTCAGAGCTCCTTCAATCACCATGACCTGAATAACTGAGAACCATCACAGACACAGCCAGTACTCATTTTATTTTAATGTACCTGTCCTAAATTACAGTTCTTGATTCATTTTAATGGTAAGAAAGAGGAGTGAACATATCAAGATTTCATCAGTTTTTGAGATACTGTTGTTCAAACACAGCCTCAGATTTCTGTAGAAGGACCCTTTTTTAAAAAGTGTATTTAAAGTCTAAAATCTCACAGCAATCATTATATCTGTTCAACCATTATACCAAATGTTTGTGCAAATCACACGTAGTCGAGCAGAGCGCCCGTGTTAATTTAAGGTGGAATGACCCTCAGAGAGAAACTTGTGTTTTCTGAGCACGTCTCTAAATATGAAAGTTCATCATACACGAATAAAGCTGAAACATCCTGACATGAAAGCATATGAGAAAACCTGATTCACTGAAGATCAGATTACTGCTTTGTTAAGAACTACAATACTACACACTCATTGGCTAAGCACCTGACAATCACAGGTAGCCCCGCCCAAACATCAGCAGGTGTTGCTGGTCGCTCTAACCGGACTGGAGCAGCTCAGCAGTGGATCCTAAACACACACAGAGTCCAGCATGTAGGGGCTCAGTGAATGTGGTCTGGACCCTGTGGAGGAGGGTGACGGTGTCACAGACGCTGTAGAAGGACAGGACACCTGCACTGTGATCCAGGTGCACTCCAACCACAGAGGATGGAGGCCCTGACAGGACTGTGCTTGCTCCGCGATGTCTCGCTTTATAACCGTTCCTGTCACAGTACAACGCCCAGGATTTGTGGTCATCTCCAAAACTGCTGTCACTTCCTGTTCGGCTCACGTTCCTGTATGCGACCGCCACTGAAACAGCCCCGCTCCACTTCACCTCCCAGTAAGAGCGAACAGTCAGACTCTGTGTGCTCAGAGCCTGGAAGCTGTCGGTGAATCTGTGAGGATGATGAGGGTAGGACTGTTTTCTACCCACAAACCTCAGCTTCCTGTTCCCTTCTGTGATCTTCAGCCCCACACTCACTGTGTTTGGATCCACACTGAGGAGCCGGGAGTCTCGGAGTAACTCGGCTCTGGTCCCGTACTGTGCCAGTCCGGCTGAGATCTGGGTGTGGTCCTGACTCAGGACACTTTGGAGTTTTTCTGTGAGCTCAGAAACAGCTGCCGTCACCTCCAGGAAGCAGCAGGGAGGACGGACACTGATGCTGGCTGAGCGTGTGGGTTCACTGAGGGCTGACAGCGAGGAGTACTTGAGGAGAAACTGGCTGTGCTCCTCTGTGCATGAGAGCTGCTCCAGCTCCACATCTCTCCTCCTCAGCTCACTGATCTCCTGCTGCAGCTTCTTCTCCAGCTCTTTGACTCGACTCACTTCAGTCTGCTGCTGGGATCTGATCTGCTGCTGCACCTCGCAGCTTTTTTCCTCCACCCGTCGGAGCAGCTGGCTCAACCTGGTCTGGCTGTCCTTCAGGGCTTCGTCAGCAGAGCAATTGATGGCCTCCACCTGCTGCTGAAGCAGCTGCACGTCTCTCTGTGCGTCCTGGATCCTCAGCTGGATGTCGAGCCTCATCGGCCCGAGCTCTCTCTGCCTCTCGGTCCTCTCTGCTGCAGCTGACACTGTGTCGTGGCCTCGGTGTTCATCCATAGCACAGAGGAGACAGATACATTGCTGATCGCTGCGACAGAACACCTCCTTCACTTTGCTGTGCACGGAGCAGATGATCTCCTGGAGCTCTGTCGAGGCCTCCACCAGCTGGTGTTTGTGAAAAATCAGGGCTTCGTAGTGAGGCCGGAGGTGGAGCTCACAGTAGGAGGCCACACACTGCAGACAGGACCTGGAGGCTTTCAGCTTTCTCCCACTGCACACATCACAGGCCACATCTCCAGGTCCAGCATAGTGCTGAGGATGAGGAGCAGCCTGGAGTCCGGTCTTCTTCAGCTCCTCCACTAAGTCTGCTAACATGGTGTTTTTCCCCAGGACTGGTTTTGGTATGAAGGTCTGTCTGCACTGAGGACAGGTGGGGATTCCTCCCTGACTCTCTTCATCCCAGTGTTTCTTAATACAGCACATGCAGTAGCTGTGCCCACAGGGAAGAGTGGCTGGATCCTCCAGTAGATCCAGACAGATCGCACAGCAGAACTTTTCATGATCCAGCTGAAGTCCTCGCTGAGCCATGTTCACTTCTTCACAGCAGATAAAGATGATCTGAATGGTGTATGTCTGTGTGATCCTGGATGTGATGCAGTGATGATCTTGAGTCAGAGGCTGATGTCCAGGGCTTGAGCTTCAGGAGATGCAGTTTACTGTATATTCAGTGTGACTGTGAGGTTTCTGCAAACAGGAACAAAGAAGACCAAAAACATTATAATATGAATTAAGGTCAAAGTACTCCTCCATGAATCTCCACCTTACCATGGTGAAGGGGTTTGTGTGTCTCAGTCATCCAAGGGGCGATGTTGTCAGAGTGCGTTTTGGACCTCTAGGTGAGGGGCCTGATTAAGAACGAGTTACACGACAGCTATAAGAAATAAACCAAGGGAGCAGTTTACCCTGCTGACATGGATTTACCTGGGCCCCACCCTGGAGCCAGGCCCAGGTTGGCTCCAGGGTGGGGTACTACAGTGAATGGGTTCGATGTGTGCTGGTCAGTGGAGCGATACTGGCTAAATATAGTTACGCTCATGACTCGACCTCTCTAAAGAGAATTTAACTCTGTTCCAGTTTGGGGCTTTTAGTTGGGGATTAGAAGGTTTAGGTCAGGGAATGGGTCCTGACCGCTGTTGGCATTTAAACAACAGTTCAGAGTATTCAGCCTTCTTAGAGTTGCTGGGTGGTGCCAGACTATCCTCCACACAGTGACTCCATAGTCCTACAGCAAAGCTCACGTGGGTAGGGATGGGTATTGATAAGATTTTAACTATTCCGATTCCATTTTCAATTCTGTTTAACGATTCGATTCTTTATCGATTCTCTTATCGATTCTTATTTTTAAAAAGGAGAACACTAAGGTCGATTACCTTAGAACTTTGTTTTATATCTTCTCTTTGAACAAAATAGAAATTTAGGAGTAACATGGCCTTACAAACCCAACAGTGAGATCTTAAGAGATCCAGCCTATGGCTCTTCAATGGGGTGTCACAGGGTCCCCGGGGAAAATTGTAAATGTAAAATAATAAAATAAATATTCTTCTGTAGCAATAACAAAGTATAACATAAATTATTCTGTAGCAATTACACAAGAATATCCAGTAATGTCCCTGCCTACAATTAAACACATTCACTTACCATCTGCTGTGGCAAATGGCTGCAAGGTTTTTACCACAAACTTAGTCACTGCTCGGTGACATTCGGGCCTGAAAAAGACGCTACCGGTAGACTGCAGCGACAACTGCCAGCGAGCACCAGCCAGACTCTGTCTGTCTCATCATGGTCACCTAAACGCACAGTAATGGCAGGTTTTGTAATAAGGCAGATCGCGCTAACATAATATGCACTGTTAGTTGATTATTTACCTGCTGCATTAACGGGAGAGGACGTGCAAACGTTACCGCTGCTGCTGGGTTGAGATTCACGACTCCGGAGCGGAATTAAAAACACGAAATTCATTTAAGTTCATCGCGTGTTTTGTGAGCAAATGCTTTTGCATATTCGTAGTGTTTCCTCCCTTAATGAAATATCTACTTTGCAAGTATTGCAAGTTGCCCTGTTGTCATCCGTTCTCGTAAAGTATAACCAAACTTTTAATCGTTTGAGCCGCTTAGGCGCCGTGTTTCCTGCCAGGTACGCTCCGACGCTCCGCAACGTGGTGACGTCATTCGAGGCGACTGGAATCGATAAGGGAATCGTTTGCAAAAATGGCAAACGATTCCAAGGAATTGAAACAGTGGGAACCGGTTCTCAACAAGAACCGGTTTTTGATACCCATCCCTACACGTGGGCAATGACAGTGAGACCTTAAATGAATGGCTTGACTGATCTGAACCAGAGCAGTGTTCTGTTATTGACCCTACATCGCTGGTCAATTTAATTCAATTCAGTTTAATTTTTTTATATAATACAAAATCACAACAGTTACTTCAAGGTGCTTTATATTGCAGGTTAAAGACACTATAATAACACAGAGACAAGATTTAGTAATCACTGCTTCAGATTTGTATGTATATTTATGTATGAAGCATATGTGTAAGTTCAGTAAGGAAGATCTGTAATCAATCATCTGCCTGCATTTCGGGATGTTTGGCTGCTTTCCTGTGATCAGTGCATTATGTTCCAAATCTCCATAGTGAAGGCAGCTGCATAGAGTGGTGGCTTCAAGGTGGTTGGTATCTGTCGTGGTGGTAGTCCCTGAAGAAGATGGTGGACACCAGAGGCGAAGGGTCCATCACGCTGAAAAAGGCATCCTATCAGGCTTAGCCTATGGGACTTCAGAGGCAGCTGACTTCTACTGAGGATATAGTCCAGCAGTGGAAGCAAGACTTTGAGGATCTCCTCAGTTCCTATGTCACGCCTTCTGTAGAAGCAGCAGACCCTGGGGATGAGGGAGTTAAATCGGTGCACAAAGACATGGCAGGTGGAACCAAAGATCTCAGACTTGGACCCATCAGACCAAAGCACAGATTTCCACTTGTCTAATGTCCATTCCTTGTGTTTCCTGTCCAAACAAGTCTCTGCTGCTTGTTGTTTTTCCTTAGTAATGACTTTTTAGCAGCTATTTGACCATAAAGGCCTGATTCACACAATCTCCTCTGAACATGTAGAGATGTGTCCGCTACTGGAGCTCTGTGTGCCATCTATCTGGGCTCTGATCTGAGCTGCTGTTAACGTATGATTACTGAGGCTGGTGTTTTAGCAAAGTTTTAGTAGTTTTCCAGACTGACTGACCTTCACCTCTTAAAGTAATGATGGACTGTTGTTTCTCTTTACTTAGCTGATTGGTTCTTGCCATAATATGAATTCAAACAGTTGTCAAACATGCCTGTCAGCTGTGCACCAACCTACAATTGATGGTCCCAACCCCATAAAGAAGGCAAGAAATTCCACAAATGAACCCTGACAGGCACACATGTGAGGTGAAACCATTTCAGGTGACTACATCATGAAGCTCACTGAGAGAAGGCCGAGGGTGTCGTGGTCAGACCGGCCCTGCCGGGCAACCTGCTCGTTTATGTTTAATTTTATTTTGATGGAGCCACTCTTCCCCGGAGGCGGGTCCGCCAAGTACCTCCGTTCTGAGTTCCTGCACACCGGCGATTAATCAACACTCACCAGCTGCCATGAATTATCCGCTGTCAGACTCCGATGTATTTAACGCTGTGACCAGGCTTCAGTCAGCGCTGGAACATTAGACTAAGCTTGTTAGTACTGTTTAGATCGTGTGCTCTTTCAAATGCCCTTTCGGATAGCTTTTCACTCTTTTTGTCTTTCGCACCAGGAGATGGAGAGGAGAACACGGGAGCTGAATCACGAGCGGGGAATTAACGCACGGAGTGTCGCCTGTTTTGCCATCGCCATACTGCACTTTCGGGAGCCGGGTGAATTGACCACGGGGAGACGGCCAAAGGATTTCGCATTGAACCGTTATTATTTCTCGCTGTAAATAAATTCACTGTCTCATTGCAAAAGGAGATCCACACACCACGACAGAGGGTTTGAAGCACTGTCAACAAAGCAAAGGGTGGCTACTTTCAAGAATCTGAAATATAAAACATATTTAGTGTTATTTATCAATTTTGTCTTTGTTACATAATTCCATATATCTTGCTTCATGTATTTGATGTCCTTAGTTTGTATCTACACTGTAGAAAATAGTAAAAGTAAAGAAAATCCATTACATGTAATTATAGTTATAGTTTATATATTTATATAGCACATTTAATTACAACAGGAACGTTGACCAAAGTGCTGTACAAGAATACAAAATACTAAGTAAAATAACTTATAATATTGATAGCAAACTTCAAATATGAATTAACAAATAACTCTCATGCTGTATTAAAAGCCAGTAAATAAAAATGTGTTTTAAGATAAGATTTAAAAAGATTGACAATAGGAGCCTGTCTGATGTGTAGGGGTAAATTATTCCACAGCTTAGGCGCTACGACTGCAAATGCTCGATCACCTCTATGAACCAGCCTTGACCTTGGTACGGCTAAAAGCAAAAGAGCACTTGATCTAAGAGATCTAAGGGGGGTATAAGTCTGCAGGAGTTCAGACAAATACCCGGGTGCCTGTCCATTCAGGGCTTTGTAAGTCAACAATAAAATTTTTAAATTTTAGATTCTGAAGTGGACAGGGAGCCAGCACCGGAAAAATGTGTTCACATCTTTTAGTACGTGTCAGAAGACGAGCTGCAGCATTCTTGACTAACTGCAGCGTTGCCAGGCAGGTCTGGCTAACTCCAGCATGTAAGGTGTTACAATAGTCCAGCTGGGATATAATGAAAGCATGAATCACCCGTTCAAAGTTTTTAAAAGATAAAAATGATCTCACCTTAGATAAAAGCCTCAGTTTGAAGAAAGACCGCTGTACGACTAAACTAATCTGTTTTTCAAAGGTGAAATTGATATCAAATATAACCCCCAACTTTTTGCCATGCAATTTGACAAAAGGCTCAAGACTATGCAGGTTAAAATTAGAGGTGCTGGGATAGCTGCTTGGTCCAAAAATTATCACTTCGGTTTTATTCTCATTGAAGTTAACAAAGTTAGAGGCCATCCAGGATTTAACTTCACTGAAGTAAGGGATGTAGTGAGGCCGGACTGTTTCCCTTCACTTGAAGATATATCTGAGTATCATCGGCATATGAATGAAAACAAATGTTATATTTTCTAAAAATTAGACCTAGAGGCAGCATAAAATTGGAGATCAATATTGGCCCCAGTACAGATCCCTGGGGAACACCAGAAGTAAGAAGAGCTGAGGAAGAGATAAAATCTCCAAAGCCCACAGAGAAGGTCAGACAGGTATGACCTGAACCATGTGTCCAAACTTCCGACTGGTAGTGTGTGTATGTTTCTATATGTTTGAGATCTGGCAGACTGTGGCAGTTCCCATCTTTAACAAGGGGGGGCAAAAGGCTGTGCTCCAACTATAGAGGATTACACTCCTAAGCCCCCCTGGGAAAGTCCATGCCAGGATGCAAGAAAGGCAGATTCATCCATTGGTTGAACCTTGGATTCATACCCTGATCTTCCTGTTTGCAGAACACTGGACCAGCTCTTTATCCTCTCAAGGATATTCAGGTGTGCGTGGGAGTTTGTCCATCCAGTGTGTTTGTGCACTTCTGAGCAGTCTGTGGGAGGTGCTTCAGGAGTATGGGGTTGCCTGGCCCATTATTACGAGCCATTCAGTCCCAGTATAACCACTTTGAGAGCATGGTCTGCATCAATGGCAATGTCAGACCTGGTTTTTCTGGTGGATGGACTCCACAAAGCCTGCACTTTGTCCCTGATCCTGTTCATAATTTTAATGAACAGAGATTCTGTGTGGAGCCAAGTGGCTTCACTTTGGTGGCCTCACAGTCTCATCTCTGCTTTTTGCAGGTGATGTGTTTCTGTTGGCTTCATCAGGTGGTGAGCATAAAGTGATATACAACCATACCCTCCTATGGTCATGAGTTTTGGGTAGTGGCTGAAAGAATGAGATTGTGGGAAGAAAAACTATAATGTAATAAATATTTCCTTATTTGAATAATTACTGGCACATAGATGAGAGAAAAGAAGAAAGACTGAGATCCATTCAGTTATATCAGCAGCGGCACACTGAGCTGCAGATTCATTCAAATATCTCGATAAAAACTTTGACTGCTTTCAAAGAGTAAAACAGTCAGAAATGTTCAGCTCAGCCTCCGTCTGCTCCCTGTTTGTTCTTACAGAACATTTTTTCTCTCAAACACAATGATCACCATCACTGACGGTCTGATTTACTCATCACTGTGGGTGGAGCTGTGCAGGCTTGTCTGCGTCACAGTTTTACACAACATATTTATCAAGTTGTGGCCAGCAGGTGTCGCTGTGGAGATGTTTCAGACTGGAAGCCTCGAGACACAAAAGCTTCAAATGTTTGAAGAAGCCTCGCTTTGATCATTCTCAGTAAGTGAAAGAACAACAACAATCAGACGTGACAGAGGCAGAACACACACTTTATGATCATCACACAGTCACACTCACCTGTTCACTGAGGTCACTGCAGCTCCAGGACACCAGGACACACTCTGAACCAGGGCTGCTAGGAAATGGAGTTTCATCACATAACAGAGGCGTTTCTGACAGGCTCAAACCTGTTTTAGTGTTCAGTTTCAGACTCGTCAGCTGTCAGGAGAAATGTGCACAGAGACGAGACACTGAGTTAAAGATGAGACGGTTTAACTTGAGTCCAGGAAGAGGAGTGGCGTCAGTCTGACACTGACGGGTTAACCTGATCAGCTCACCATCAAACTCTGTTAAAGAACCTTTAATGCTGCACACAGAAGCCAGCGACTGAAGAAAACTACTCACTGTTACCAACATGCACCAACAGGAAGTGACACATATCTGATAGTTTCACTTTCACTGCCCGCCTGACTCAGACCTGCACATGTTTGAACAATAAACCATAAAAAACAGGAAGGAGAGCAACAAGAAGGAGAAACAAGTCATACTGGAAGTACTGGTATATGGACTAAACTCTAATGGTCCATTAGACTCAGCTCACTCTGCTGTTTCATTCAAATAAATAAAGTTTTTTTTAAGCAGATTATTGCTGCAATTTTTACAGCCCCCACAACAGATTCATAAACAGCCTGAATGTGAAACCATAATAACCAGTAACTCACAGGATGCTCACTGTAAGCCTGACAAATTGATGATGAGCTTTTTTATTTACACATACATCAGGTGTGACTCACACAGGTGTGCTCCTCATGAATGCTGCTGTGATTGGTGCACAGAGTCTGAGTATTGAACATGTTCATGACCAAATCATGGAGTAAAAACTGTGTTTGTCCTTCTTACATCTCAGAGTGATTATATTTTTAGTTCTGTGGGCTCTTTGTTTAGATGGAAATCAGACCAAGAATCAGTTTTGTCGTGAAATGTTTGATAGAGAGATTTGATTTTGTCATTACAAAGTCAAACAGAGAGAAAAGCTCTCAGTCAGCTGATTCTTACTGTGCAGCAGACAAATACAACTGAACTGAGCCCAGATAGTTTGTGGTGTAAGAAGAGAGGTGAGGAAACTCTGTAGTACAGCCAGCACTGCTGATGGGGCAGCGCCACAAACAGAGCAGGCTCTTTTTTCCAAAACACCATGAAGGTGCTCACGGAGTGAGATTTTATTTTGAAAAACTCCAAATTCATTTAAAAACACAACTCATATTCTTCTGGCTTGGTTTAAATACTTGGTTTAAATACTCTGCTTATGAAAAAGTGAAAGTACCATCTGCTTCACTTGTTGCTATGGTTACAGGCTGACTTTGTGGCCCTTTCTCAATTCTCAAGTACGCAAGTCCGTACTCACGATCTCGGCTTGATGCGTACTTTGAATTGGACTTGGTCTCTGACTGATGATGTGTCGCGAGTACACGAGAACACAAGTACGCACAAGTATGCATATTGGCTGTGTCCCAATTCAGGGTCACTACCCGATCCGTACCGGAAACCTGATCGGTACTCCGCAAGCGCGAATGTTACATCACTTCCTCTCTTTGCAACATTCAATATGGCCGTTTATCAATGCCCAAGTACGCGAGTACGTACTCGCGTTCTCGGTGGGTACGTACCCGCCGAGAACGCACGGGAGTACATACCCGCCGAGAACGCGAGCACGGACTCGTGGGCCGTTTCTCAATTCTCAAGTACGCGAGCACGGACTCGTGATTTGTACAGTCGGAACACCAGCGTACGTGATGATGTCACAGGGCCGGAGTTTTTACTGCCGTCCCCTCTTAATTTAACTGTAAGTAACATGTTATGAAGCTTAACTTTAATCACAGCCAAACCAGTTTACTCAGGAACAAATAAAACACTGAAATAAACCAAACATTAACATTTAGAAGTGATCTAAGTGACTTATATATCATTGTTAACCTCAGTAGTGAAACCTCTATTAATAAAAATAGTGTACATGTACATACGTGTACATACCTTAATAAAAACAAGCAGGTGAGATGTTAGAACGCTTTTATTTCTATTCTAGTGGACACTCAATACTATAGACAGCTGCTGGGGTTTCTTTAACCTGAGTAGTGAGAAGTCCGCGAGCGGTTTGGGGGGGGGGGGGGGGGGTGGAAACGATGTGCCGGGAGTCCGCTGTTGAGTTTTGGACGAAATGCATTCTGGGATATTTAGCTGTCCCAAGTCTACACCGATGCATGCTCGATAAAACGGGCGGATCGAGAACACATCCGGGACTTTTTCGCGTTCTCGGCGTGATGCGTACTTCGAATTGGAACAGTACTTGGTCTCCGACTGATGACGTATCACGAGTACACGAGAACGCAAGTACGCATATTGATAAACGCCCTATATTTGAATGATACGGTTAGCGCCCAGTTAGCTCCTAGCATTTCTCAACAGCTGTGCCTCCTTTTCGACTACCGGGACATTTAAACAATGGATAATCCGTATACAAACAAATTCCTGCTTTTCTCCTCAACAGAGAGCGTTCCCCGATTGAACAACAGCGTCGTAAAATAAGAAGAATGGTGCCAAATTACAGAGTTAATAATACACACTTTGTAATGTGTCACGTGAAGATTCATCAGCCAGATGAAGGTTTACTGACAACTGACAGTGATAGTGGACATCATCATCACTATTCCAATCAGTCCTCTCCACACAGACAAGCATAAACACACTCGACTATCACTAAATCAAATTTAACACACGTTTGAAATTACGCTAATTCAGTTTACAATAGGGTTCGTTCGCTCGGTCAGCAGGGGGCGGTATCCTTGAACACTGGGGAGTAAACTGCCATTAAACGAACAGAAGAAGAAGAAAACCCCTGCACATGCGCGGTACGGAACAAAACAGAAACAAAACAACAACAACAAAAAAACATAAATATGTGAAGGCCATTCTTATGACATTTAACAGTTCCTTTCTGTGAACACTTCAACATATATGTGGCTTACTTACAAAACAAAAGTACACCAAAACAAAAAAAAACACTTTCATTAAAAGGACAGAAACTGTCCCATTGTCACATATCAAAGCAGCCTCTTTACATGAATCCTTCAGTAATTCTAAAGATGACAAAAATGATTTTAATTCAATCTTCAATGCACTTAGGGAAGGTCTTTTACTTTGCCATTTACATTTGTGTATGTGGTATTTGCCCATAATTATCACCACCTTGTGGAGCATGGATAGTTCCTTAGATGGATCACCATTATTGTATAAAACTTGTGTTCGAGTCAGTGGGGTCATCCCATCTATTCTTACACTCAACCAGTCTACCAAATCCTGCCAAAAGTCAGTCGTTACTGAGCAGGAAAAAAAACAAATGATCAATAGTTTCTACATTTTGTGAACAAAATCCACATGTCTCCATCTCAAACCCAAACCTTTTTTTAAGCATTTCAGCTGCTGGGTAATATCCATTAATTATTTTGAATTGCATTTCTTTTACTTTGGGGGGGATAGGCCATTTTAAAAATTGTGTATATTTGTTCGTTATTTTAACATTACTCCCTTTTAATTTTGTGTTACTGTTAAAGTCGTGAAATAATTCATTTTTAAATATTTTGTTTATGGTTTTATTATTACAATTTTTATCAGTCAAAGGAATCTGATTTAGCTGTAAAGAAGGTAAACTAATTTGTGCCTTAGAGTAATTTAAATAGCCTTGAATCAAACTCAACAGAGGTAAGGGGATCGCCTTGCAAACCTTGTCATATTCTCTAAGAGAACACTGAATGTTAAACTTTGCATTAAAAACACCCACTGAGAGAAACTGTCCCCTTTCATCAAGTAGATCTGTTATAAAGATTATGTTTTTTTCATACCACTCTTTAATGAACAATGACTTCTTATTGTGTGGATGCCCTCAAAGGCATCCACACTATTGAGTTCCTGTTTCTCTTTAAACTTTATTCTTCAAGTTGCTCCCCCGTTTTTCGACACTTAACTACTCCCTCAGTTTTCAGCCGATTTTCTCCGTTCAAACTCTAAACTGCTCTGCTATTTCTGCTAATTCCAGCTATATCTTTTGGTGTTGATTACTATTATACTTTTTAAAATATTACACTTTTTCCCTTTTTTTTGTCCCATTGAAATGAATGGAAAACTTCCACAATTCTGCTAAAACTTGCTTGTTTTTGAAACTTAACTACTTCCTCATACTTTCACCTAGAAACTCCATTCAAACTTTAAAATGTTCTCAAAGTATTGGGCTATTCCTGTCTGATTCAGCTTTTTCAGACCTTCTACCGTTTTAATCTTATCTCTCTTTAAGTTTTCAGTTGCAAAATTGTGATTTTTCAGAAAATACATGCGTTGCTATGGTTGCTATGCAATTAACTCAGAGTGAGCACTGGTCTGTTCTGAATTTTCTCTTCATGTCTAAACAACTTCTTGCTACTCGCTCAATTTCCACTCAACCCCCACAAATTATACATCAAAACATAGGTATTTTTGCTGGCTTTCAGAAAATGTCACTATCACTGTTGTGGAAGTTACAGATTTTTATCAAATCGCCTCAGAGCAACACAAAGTCTTAAAACTCTCCATAGAAAGTCAATGGAGAGTCTGTTCAAAATCAGCGCTGGGACTCTCTAATGAGAGGCATTTTCAAATCGTCATATCTCTTTAACAAAGCAAAGTTAGGACATGAGGCTTGTGCCAATATATCTTCAGACACTGCTGACACTCACAGTGGAAGCAGTTTTTACTATTATCTTACCGTTGAGCAATGAATTACGTTTGTTTGAGGGGTGGAAATCTGTCCTCCTCTCAGTTTTCAAACTCCGAAAATGAACCCGTTTCTTCTCTCATCATATCTCCACGACGGAGGTACAAAGAGCAATGAAAAGCAGTCAAAGTACACCAAAGTCCGCTGATTCACCCAGTACAAGAATTATGCTGCTAGCCCTCCTAGTTTTTGAGTTACACGACGTTTTGTAACTCCAAAAAACGGCGTTTTTCGCCTCTCACCGCGATCTAATTGTGACTGCTCAAGTCTCTCTTTTTCAGACACCCGCCCCCTTTCCAGGTGGCGCAATCGGTAATGACACGGGTCTATAGCTCAAAGGTCGTGGGTTCAATTCCACCTTGGTCCACATGTTTTTTTTTCACTACAAATTTATACACTATCACAGACCTGTAATTTATATTGCTAATTTATTACAATTCTGCAAAGTTTTATAATTTTAGCAGCTTTTCTAATATGGACCTCAGATTCTTGTTAACGCTCCATGGCAGAAATGCATACAAGTACACAGCCTGATGAAGCAGACAGAAGCAGTACCTCTGATTGGTGAATTTGAGCAGAACCAGGTTGTTCTGCCTCTTTTGAGCAGAAATTCTGCTCATTCACCTCTTTTCAGCGCAACGTTTTGCTTCTTTCCCTCTTTTCTGCAGAAATTCTGCTGATTCACCTCTTTTCTGCAAAATTTTCAGCCCTTTTACCTCTTATCAGCACAATTCTCAGCAGCTTCTGCTAATTTCAGCAGAATTGTCAGTCTGCCACCATGCAACTTGTCAGTCACCACCATGCAACTTTTCATCTTTTCATCTTTTTCAGCTTTTCAGCAGACAGCTTCAGTGTTAAGGCATCCACACAGCATTTTCGCAGGAAATGCAAATCTTTCTAGTTAATTGTAATTGTTCTGTTATTCCACAAGGTGCAGCAATGTGGTGAAAAGTTATGGGCAAAAACCATCTTCCAATAAGACAAGACCTGCTTATGATATTCTGATAGTTTCACAGGCAACTTTAATATATCAAAATCCCATTTCAGGAGAAAATCCAACCCTCCCACCTTTTTAAAAATATTTTTAGGGATATGGAACCATATGGAGTCAGGTTTCAAGAGGAAGGCTTTTATCCAGTTTATTTTAAATACTCCAACCATTGATTGAAAATCAATTGTCTTTATACCACCTTTAGTGTAATCTTTGACAAGTTTTTTAATGTAATGTGTTTTATTGCGCCAAATGAATTGATAGATTATGGAGTTAATCTTTTTAATACTTTTCGGGGTAATGTATAATGAGTAAGCTGGATAAACCATCTTTGAGACGCCCTCTGATTTGGATAATAGATTGCGTCCAAAAATTGTAATATCTCTCGTTAACCAATGATTTAGTGTTTTGGACATACCATCAATTTTGTCTTTCAGGTTCTTTGCTTCTCTAGTGTTGATGTCTTTGTTTAAATAAATGCCTAGATAACTGACTTCATTTTTCGAGCTTCACGGTCTTCTTTGGAGAAGTCCTCTTTAAATTTTATGTTCAGTTCTTTGCAGACCCTGGCCTCTTTGGATTTCCTCCATACTTCATCCCTTGCCGTCCTCATGCTGAACTGTATGATGATTGGTCTTGGCACCTTGTTGCTCACAGCATTGTCTTTCTTCCCCAGTCGGTGTACTGTATCAACCATGAGCTGCAGTTTTTCCACTGACACAGGAACCACTCTTGTTAGAATGCCGATCACTGTTTCACATGTATTCTCGTTTTCTTTTTCTGTCAGACCCAAAATTCTGAGGTCCCATCTTCGGCGGTACCGTGCACTCTCCAGACAGCTCTCCTTTAATTCTTTGTTTTCCTTTATCAGCGACTCCACCTTTGACTTCAGCTTGTCAGTTTCCTCTCTGTTTTTTTGTGTTGCCTGTGTGTTTACTTCAATGCGTTGTTCGAAGACTTCTAACTTCTTTTCAAGCGAATCAAACATTTCCTCGCATCTCTTTGTGAAGCCAAGTAAAACTTCATATATATTCTCGATGCTCACCTGCTTCCCGGTAGTTTTGCTTTTCATTTTTTTGGGATTGGGACTTGGTAACGGAGTGTGGTCGCCCATGGGTCTTTCTATCTCTTTCTGAAGTTCCATCTCTTCTATATCTTCCTCCTCACATGCTTCTTGCATAGCAGCAAGGTTGTAATCGTGGTCGGAAAGGCTACCTGTTAGCTTGGGGTTAGCCATTTTTATCGCTCTAAGTTTATCTTTGTGTCCGTCTGAGGGTCTGTCAAAGTAACTTCCAGGGGGTTTCGCTTGCGTTTTACTTCCTTTTGGAGTAACTGTTTGTCAGTAAAGTATTTTTCAGGACATCAAAATCACGTTTCCTAATCAGACCCGCAGATTGTACAACTGCTTATTCCGCCATCTTGGCGCCCTCACGGATCGGGTAGTGACACGGTGCACGCTTCGTGGTCCCATATATCCCACAATTCATAGCGTGGCGGTGGGTGTGGATAATTTTGCCGCAAAATACGGCAGAAGGGATTGGCCGAAGAGTGAACTGTCAAAAGTAAGTACTGAATATTATGTCACTTATTTATGTGCGAATGTTTAATAACGAAGAACATTAAAACATTACTGTTGGCCACATGTCGGCAAAGTTATGTGACATTAGTGATGTTTGTACTTGCAGCGTTAACTTGGTTTTAAAGCCTCTACTTCAATACATATATATATATATATATATATATATATATATAGTTGACTTTAATCTTACAGAGAATGTGATGATTTTATGGATAATTAAAGTCAGTCATATATCCACAAACACAACAAGCTGAAAGTCAGTGATGCTGCTCGGTTTGCAGTCCTGAATATCACGGCACAAGCAGGATTCACTGCACTGTTAATGTTAGCTATGTTATATTGCTGCCTCTGTTCGGTGGTGTCGAGCCAAACGGACTTTAACGTTTGTTTGAACGAGCTGACGGTTCACTCGTTAAGCTGAAAGAAAGATGCTTTAATCACAGGAGTCACACATGTGTCCACTGTACCATCTGGGAACTCTTCTTGTTTAGCACTCGTAATAACACAAACACTAAATCCTCCTTCTCTTGTGCTGTTTTGTAGCAGTGTGTACACCTGAGACTGTCACCTGTCTGTCTGTCCTGCACTCTCTCTCTGTTTCTTTCTCTCTGATTGTGGAATAAAAGTATGAACATGTATTTATAAGTTACACTTGTGTTTGAATCCTGCAGCTTATCACACATTTGATTTCCATGTGTGACGACTGCAAGTGTCCAGAGTGAGGACAGACTGAGGGACCCACTGCTGCACATCATCTGTGAGGCTTTGCACCCCTGATGATCCACCAGGACAAACTCAGCAGTGTGTGAGGAAGAGGAGGAGGAAGAGCCAACAGCAGCTGACAGATGGAGAGAATAGACAGACTGTTCCCTGTTTGTGAAGGACTGCTAGGAAAGTTTAACATCACTAATGTCTGTCCTGAATCAGTCTAATTAGGTAATGTTCAAATAATGTTATCATTCCAGTGTTTTCAGTGTGGGAGAAAGTACTCAGGGCCTTCAAGTTACACACTATGAAAGGCAGCAACAAGTTTAATATTCAGAAACCTAAAGTATGTATCAGCAGCAGAATGGAGCTAAAAATAAATGTTTGTTTCAGTTCTATGAAGCTTTGAGTATTTTGGTAGTAGCACTGCTGTGTTTGTTGCATCATGTTGCTGTGATTGTTTATATGCTTTATATATTCTGAGGTAAGTTGATCTATAGTGTTACATCTACTTTCTGCTCAGTTTGACCCATTTAGCAAAAGTCAGCCTGTTTAAGGCTCTGATATCTATTCTATATGAATTAAAGCAGTTATGACATGGTCTGATTTTCTCACCCAATAAAGGAATATTTCATATATCAGTCGGATCTTCATTCTATCAGAAACAGTTATCACAGCTGGTACATTTTCTTTTTACACATATATGTAACCATTGAGCCAAATGTAATAATGCCAACATATTAAACGAACAATATTTGTATCTTATGTATAATAGATCTGTATATACACTGTCAAAGATACTTGTCTTTGAGTGAAGATTTAAGGTGATAGGAAATATATATTTATATACATATATATATAATCATGGCAGCACAAGAACAAGCTCTGAGTACAAGATCCATAGAGGCTGGGGTCTATCACACCAGGCAAGACCCCAGGTGCAGGCTGTGTAAAGATGCCCCAGAGACAATCCAGCACATAACAGCAGGGTGCAAGATGCTAGCAGGCAAGGCATACATGGAACGCCACAACCAAGTGGCCGGCATAGTGTACAGGAACATCTGTGCCGAGTATAACCTGGAAGTCCCAAGGTCAAAATGGGAGATGCCCCCAAGGGTGATGGAGAATGACCGAGCTAAGATCCTGTGGGACTTCCAGATGCAGACGGACAAAATGGTGGTGGCTAACCAACCGGACATAGTGGTGGTAGACAAACAGAAGAAGACGGCTGTAGTGATCGATGTAGCGGTTCCAAATGACAGCAATATCAGGAAGAAGGAACACGAGAAGCTGGAGAAATACCAAGGGCTCAGAGAAGAGCTCGAGAGGATGTGGAGGGTGAAGGTAACAGTGGTCCCCGTGGTAATCGGAGCACTAGGTGCGGTGACTCCCAAGCTAGGCGAGTGGCTCCAGCAGATCCCGGGAACAACATCGGAGATCTCTGTCCAGAAGAGCGCAGTCCTGGGAACAGCTAAGATACTGCGCAGGACCCTCAAGCTCCCAGGCCTCTGGTAGAGAACCCGAGCTTGAAGGATAAACCGCCCGCAGGGGTGTGCTGGGTGTTTTTTGTTTTGTTTTGTTTTTTTTACACACATATACATATATATATATATATATATATATATATATATGTATATATCATAATAATCTGACAATACATATAATATTGTCCATATTATATTTACATTACCACAGTGAGGTGATTTTAGTCTCATGAACAGCTAATTGTTTTTTACTAACTAATCTTGAAATGACTGTTCAGTACAGAAATGAAGCCCAACAATCATGTTTTACCGTCCTGTGGTCTCAGCCTCAGATACTCAACTAATCAAAGTGATGTCATGACAAAAATGAATGACCAACAAAACACTTTTTTCTCCTTCATTTCTGCTGTATGAAACATTTCTCGCGGTTAGTATCATGGTTGCTAGGCAACCTGAACAGCACGACGAAGGCTAGACCGTCCCATTTCACAAGCCTCTCACTTCCACACTTCTCGTACTTATAGTACGCACCGTACGTAGTACGCGTAGTGTGCGTACTTCAAGCGTGCGGTCTCTTAATTGGGACACAGCCATAGAGAAAAGGCCCGTGTGTGGTAGGAAACACGTCACTTCTGGTAGGTCTTGTTTTCACCAAGTTTTAGCAAAAATAACCCAGATGCCAGGTGACGTTTATATCTACAGAACACATCACACATGTATAATTACACATGTATATTACCTGAGGAAGGTTCGGGAGGATGTTCCACGTTTACTGTGGGATGTTTGCACGCGTGAATGCTGCTCGAGACATACAGAGGAAAGAGCAGTGCTTTCATTTTGAAAGAGACTTCCTCTTCACGGCTGAAGCTCTGCAGAGCTCGCGGAGCAGAAGCAGGCAGCTCGCGGACACGAAGACAGGTGAGTGTTTCTCTAGACAGGTGAGTTCAGCTGGCAGCAGGGCGGAAGTGGACAGGAGGCTGATCTGAATCGGATCGAATTGCTGCTCACATATGTAAATGTGTCCCTGTGATCAGCAGCCTTCATCACTGATCACTGAACTGCAGAGTCTGAACTGCGGAGTCTGAACATCTGTCTTTGTGTGTTCTCAGGTCATGGATCCAGATCTCACCATCGTCCTCCTCGGTAGAACCGGAGTGGGTAAAAGTGCTTCAGCGAACAGTATTTTAGGACGAGCAGCGTTCGAGTCAAAGACTTCCTTCAAAGCGGTGACGACAAGAATCAGCGAGGAAACGGGACGAGTGTTTGGGAAACTGATCCGAGTGGTGGACACGCCGGGAGTTTTAGGGTTGGAGTGTCAGCTGAGAAAGCTCTGTGGGGACGTCCTCGGGTCCTCCGGACCTCACCTGTTCCTACTGGTGCTGAGCGTCGGTCGGTTCACTGTGGACCAGGAGGAAGCTCTGAGGGCGGCCGTGAACGCGGTCGGGCCTCGAGGGCTGGAAAAGAGTTTCCTGCTGTTGACGGGAGGAGATCTGCTGAAGGATCGGTCTCTGAAGGACTTTGTGCGTGAAGGTGGAGACGGCTCGTTCTCAGAGATCGTGGAACAGTTCGATGAGGCGTATCACCTGTTCAACAACAAAGATGGAGGACAGGAACAAGTGAGAGAGCTGCTGCTGAAGTCGGGACACCTCCCCACAGGTACGAGCTGACCTCAGAGCTGGGACTGTGACACAGATGCTGCTGTGGGCACATCTGTATGGAGTGTAGGCAAACAGCTGCTCACAGCTGGATCTACACTGATTGTAACCACATACACACACTCTGTAATAGGGCTGGGTATCGTCACTGATTTCTAAAATCGATTTGATTCGATTCAATTCAATTTGAATCGGGAAAATTTTGCCTCAGACAGTCAGAAGTATTATAATTCAGATCATGCATCAGTACATTTCTATATTTTTATATCTATCAAAAGAAAGCTGACACTTGTGAGACTTTGTGAGAACATCACAGCAGATGCCTTTGTGTCAAAGTAACTGAGGATAAAAAACAGAAAAACATGAAGGCGATTTTCCTGGCCTGGAATGTTATAAAAATATTCTGCAGTAGATCAAAAACAAAAGAAAACCATTAATCAACACATGAACATTACCTGATGCTACTGACGTGAAGCAGAGCAAAGTTACAGAGGTTTTAGAGACACAGCTGAGCGTTTTGCAATTTTGCATAATTTTAAAAAGTTTAAATTTGTTCAGTGTTGAACAGCAGAAATTAGGTTTTCTTTTCTTAAGTAAGTGAAAGGGGGGAAAAAACAGCAGCCGACAGCTGAAATTTGTGAGGTTTAACCTGAGATTCTGGCGTTTCGGGCAAAATAAATTAATATTAAAAATCGATTCAGGATTTTAATGAATCAATATCACGTTATCCAAGCCAGAATCGATTTTAATCGATAAATCGATTATAAAAACCCAGGCCTACTCTGTAAGTTCAACTACTCATTTAATCAACATAACATTACAAAGAAACACTGCTCTGGTGGTGGTAGGGGTCTTTATCAGAGAAGCTGTAAAATCCTGTGACAGTTCCTAGATGTTTGGCCTCCTTTACATTTTCCAAAGACGTCCAGTGGGCCGGGAGGGAGTCTTTGATGGGCCAGTCGTGGCCCCTGGGCCTGATGTTGGACACCCCTGTGCAGACCAAAGATCAGCTCAGTGATGAGAGCAGCTGCAGCTCCATCAGCAGGAAGCTCGCTGAGGTCACATGATCAGTGACAGCTTGATCCACAGTTTATTCTCAGGCTGTGAGCTGCTGCAGACAAACTACAGGAAACACTTTTACTCATGACGCTCTGATCTTCTCCTACAGGTGGAGCAGAACTCAGGATGGTGCTGGTGGGGAAAGGGGGAGTTGGGAAGAGTGCATCAGGAAACACCATCTTAGGACAAAGAGTCTTTAGATCTGGAGTATCTTATCCCAGAGTAACATTAGAGTGTCAGAAAGAAACAGGTCTGTTTGCAGGTCAGACCCTGGCTGTGGTTGATACTCCACCTCTGTTTGACACCCATAGAAGTCTAAAGGAGGTGAAGATGGAGATTGCTAAATGTGTCTCCTTTGCTGCTCCTGGTCCTCATGTTTTCCTGGTTGTGCTGCAGCCAAACAGATTCACTATAGAAGAAAAAGAAACATTGAGAATCATTCAGGGGATGTTTGGAGAAGCATCGGCAAAATACACCATGGCCCTGTTCACTTGTGGAGACCATCTGGAGGCAGATGACATCACCATAGAAGAAGTAATCAATGAAAGTCCAGCTCTCCGTGACTTCATCTGTCAGTGTCATGGAGGATATCATGTTTTTAACAACAGAAGCAGAGATCCTGCTCAGGTCAGAGAGCTGCTGAAGAAGATCAACATAATGGTTCACAGAAATGGAGGAACATACTACACCAATGAGATGTTCAGAGAGGTTGAGAGAGCTATCAGAGAAAAGATGAAACAACTTCAGAGAGAAAATCTTGAGATGATGGAAGAAGTAGTAAGAAGACGAGCAGAGAGAGAGAGGAGACATGAGTCGTGTGTTCTTCACTGATCTTCATCATTAATTATTATTAATCATCATCATGACGACAAAGAAACAAAATGTTCACATTTAACCTGATTAAAAACTGACAGTCTGATTATTGATCATGTGATTATTACTATTAAACAGCTGTTTGATCCTGTGATCAGTCTGATTAGTGATAATATTATTGATCAGCTCCTCTGATTGGATCCTGTTTGTTTGATTGGTCCTGTTGACCTGCACACAGTTTCTGACCAATGGGATCACAAAGCTTCAGTGTGTCCTTCGGCAGAGGAGACACTGGAGCATCTTGTGGGAAGGGGAAGAGAAAACGCTGTCCCATAATTCATACCGACGGAGGGTAATGATCCAGATTAATGGTTGTGTGTGATTGTCCAGCAGCATCAGTGGATTTAGTGCAGTAAACTGTGTCGACTGCAGTTCACATGTTGTGTTTGTGAGGGTGAAACTAATAAAAGTGGTCCTGTGCTCAGGTTTGAGCCCCAGCTGGACTCTGAGCCTCTCTGTAAGCAAAAGTCGATTACTCGATTACTCTGCACTGTACAGAAACATCCACTGACTGCTGTGAGGTCTGTGAGCAGCCTCTACTTCCTGAAACATCACTGACCCTAACCCACTCAGCTCCTTCAAAGTAAAGTCACATGGCTGTTGTTCACATTCATTACAGCACTAATAACATGAATCGTCTTTATTATTCTTGCAGATGTGATGTGTATCTATGCTTTTATTTTGATGGTGTCGTGTTTCCTGAAGTGAGGTAGCAAAAGTAAAGCACAGTCCTCGGTAACATCAGGTGAGTCACCGTCACCTACTCTGAGCTGTTTTCACCTAAGCAGGTGAGTCCTACTGAGTGTGTGTGTGTGTGTGTGTGACAGTGTTACACACACACTCAGCACTGTAGGAACACCTGTTCAGGTGATGAATTTCAGTCAGACTGAAGCAAGACCAGAAAAAAGGCATTTAAATGGTTACCATGGCGAGTTTAAGTCCATTTTAAAGAAGCAAGAGAAAAATTCTT
Source organism: Oreochromis mossambicus (assembly GCA_922035795.1). Lineage (NCBI taxonomy): Eukaryota > Metazoa > Chordata > Actinopteri > Cichliformes > Cichlidae > Oreochromis > Oreochromis mossambicus. The sequence goes on along the minus strand of CAKLIZ010001645.1, from coordinate 6,857 downwards.
ATAGTCAGTGGGACTGTTTCTAATGTCGCTATGTTGGACTACTGTAATTCATTATAAACCGATCAACTTGCATAATAAGCTTCACATAAAACATTACTTGACAGCATTTACGGTGCGTGATTGTAGAAAAGTTTTATTCATTGAACAAACTATACAGTTATCAAGCTTATTGTCACAGAGTGGCTGTGTGCAGGGAGCAAAGGACACAAATGCAGATTTCATGGAGGCAAAACTGTAAACTCAAAAAGCAGCTTTATTGCTGGCAAGGAAAACATTACACAAACTATGCTGGGAAATTATAACTAAACACACAGAGAGAAACACAGCCATGGATGAGGGACACTACAACACGAGACTGAGGCTGTATCCCAATTCAGGGTCTGCAGACTTAAAGGCCGCATTTTAAGGATGATTACGTGGTAGATATGATTAATAGTGTGAGTAGGACGGAACTCAAGAGCAGAATACGACACAAAATGAATGAAAGGTGGCAAAAGCAATGGGAGGAGGAGAGGAAAGGGCGATGGTTGAACAACATCCAAAGGAAAGTGGGGGAAATGAGAAGTACAGGGCGAAACAGGAGAGAGGAGACGATTATATCTCGACTGAGATTTGGACGCACTGGCTTAAATAGCACATTATTTTTAATGGGTAAACACTCTACAGGGGAGTGTGACTGCAGTAGGGAACAGGAAACAGTAGAACATGTTTTATTGCATTGTCAGAAGTATGATATGGAGAGGAGACAACTGGTCAAAAAGCTGGACGATATGAAAGTGATGATGCTGATGGATTTCCATGAGCGTTTTTTTCCCATGAAGACACAACATTCATATGTTTCACTATCAGCAAATCTCTTTCTCACACACACACACACACACACACACACACACACACACACACACACAGACAGTGCACTACAGTACGAGTGGGTAATTTTAACATATGAGTGGTCACAGTATTTCAGTCACTCACATAAACACAAACACTCACCCATGAAAACTTGCACTCAGCAAAATGTTTTCTGGGACTTAATGGAACATTATAAAGACGTCATCAATAATAGTCTATGAATGCATAATCACTGAATGTGTGTAGGTCACACTACACTGTAAGAGCAAACACCTCCCTCTGCTGATCAGAGGTGTCGATTACACCAAAGTACGTTCAGAGTTTTTGATTGGTGATGACTTAAGACCAGTGTTGGGCAAGTTACTTTGAAAAAGTAATTCAATTATAGTTACTAGTTACTTCTTCAAAAAAGTAACTGAGTTAGTAACTGAGTTACAATATTCTAAAAGTAATTAATTACTTGGAAAAGTAACTATTGCGTTACTTTAAAAAAAACAAAGAACGTTTAACCCTCTGGGGCCCAGGGTATAATTGGCCATTTTTTTACTACTCTTGATTTTCCCTCCACATATTACCTTTAAAAACTATTTGCTTTGCCTTGTTTGGTATCATTCTTTTCAGCACAACCTCACGTGCCTGAATTTACAGTTATGTTCTCATTTTGTCATACTGTATAACCAGAATTGATCTAAAATCAGACAAAAAACATAAAATCAGAGTAGAAAAAGTTATATTTTTACTGTAACAACCATAAACATGTTTAATGAATCATATTTCATAACTTCAAATGCAAATATTAATTGTCAATTTTAAGATCCTATGCACAAGTTTTGCAAACAACAAAGTTATTTGCATCCATTTACCTTTTACCCTTTTTTTAAATAACCATTTCAAACTATTTACAGAACAATCAGCTGTTCTTCAATAAGATGCCACACAAGTTATTTGTGCCACTCCAAAAAAATATTTTCTGTCCACTACAAAGGAGAACATCACAGCCTGATACCTGCAGGTCTGACAGCAGCAGGTGTATCACTCCTGTTTCTACCTGGAGACAGCAGTCGCCTCATTGTTCTGACACACAACACAAAACTATCCACAACACTACACACTAACTACACAAGACAACACATTAACTACACACTCCAAACACGCTAAACGTCACAAATCTCACATCTCAAAACTCGCTCTCTCTCTCTCTTTTTCTCTTTCTCTCCCTCTCTCTCTCTCTCTCTCTCGCCGTCACTCCTAAAACTTCCCCTGTTTTGTTTTGTTTTTTGCTCATAAGCAGAGAGTGCTTGCTAGCGCTAACGTGGCGAAACTATTGAGGAAAAAACGCCGCGTATATATTGTTTATCATGACTCTGGTTTTACGTGGCCTATCTACACAATTTAAAAACTGGCACCTTGTTGCTTTGTCTTTAAGTGGTCATGTGATTGACTTACCACGACTACTTTATTCTTCCTCAGTCAAACAGCAGCACTCATGCGATTGTTTTGCCCCCTGAGCTCCAGGTGTTGTGCTAGACAGTGACCGTGATTACCGTCCGCGGGAGCGCGCAGCTGCTGAAAGCTGTAGCGTCCAGATTACTTACAGCTACTTCCTGCAGCTGATATAAGATGCGGTAAGCTGAACTCAGCTTCAACCGTCTGTTTGTTGAAAAATAGTAACGGACCGCGTTTCCTTGTTAGTAACTGTAACGCCGTTGTAACGATAGGAATAGTAATTAGTTAGATTACTCGTTACTGAAAAAAGTAACGCCGTTAGTAACGCCGTTACTTGTAACGCCGTTATTCCCATCACTGCTTAAGACTCTCTGAAAAGTTCATTTTTGCAGCAGATTCTGGTTTATTTGAGTCATCTTCTTCCTTTTCAGAGCAGAATGGCAGGAATATAAAAAGGTTTTTAATATGAACTTCACTGGATCCACTTCATCATGTCTGCATGCCAAAGGGTAGTGAGTTGTGCCATGTGATCTGCATGTATTCAATGGCTTAACTAGTAGTTGAATAGGTGTGCCTAATAAAGTGACCAGTGGTTCAAGTGTTTTCTAACAGCAAGCCATGGATGGACTACAATATAACAAAGAAATGATCACTTCAACAGCTCAAATTGACAATGGCCAGTTCTTCAGCCTTATTGAAGACAAAGAAAGAGCAATAACCATCTGCCAAGCTCACTGCTGACTGAAGAAGAAGAGAGAGAATCAAATGTGATCAAAGACAGCAACTATAAGGCACGCCTCTGTATCCACATTACTTCTTTAGTTGGTTTGCACTGGTGGCTGGTTGTCATTTTCCCCTGAGTGCTGATCAGGACACTCAGTTATTTCTTTGAACTAGCAGGTACGTGTAGGTGCACGTGGTCCCATAATTTAACAAGAGAACATTAAAATAGTGTCAGTTCAATGAAATGGCAGGATGTAAGTTAACTGAACAACAGTAGAGCAAAGTAAAGAACAGATCACGTAGATAAACTTATATACAAAGAAGCAACTCAGTTCACTTAAAGAAGTCATGTTAGTACAAATTATTTATAAATGATTTACTATTTTCTTCAGATCATTTTAAAAATCCTGAACATAAAGAAGAACATTTTCATCTGAAGTTTATTTAATGATCAGAGCTGTAAGTAAAGTTTTGGATGGGCCGCAGAAGATTTGCAGATTTCCAAATGGGCAGAGATGTGCACTTAGAAATATGCATCACTCACTGGCCACTTTATTAGGCATGTTTGGTTAACTGCCAGTGAAACCATTATATTGATACAGATGTATCTGAGCAGCCAATCACATGGCACAAATCACTACCCATTGGCATGCAGACATGATGAAGTGGATCCAGTGAAGTTCAAAGTGAGAACCTTTTTATATTCCTGCCATTCTGCTCTGAGACGAAGATGACTCTCATAAACCAGAATCTGCTAAAAATACTTTTTAGAGAATTAAATCAGAAACAGAGCAGGTTCATATGGATAATTTCAGAGTTACGACACAGATCTGATGAGTTTTGTGGAAGCATGATCCTGTTGCTTCTGCAGAAGGGAGACGTAACAGTTCGCTGGTGGTGTAGTGCAGTGGGGGATATTTTAATGGCACATTTTGGACCCCATACTGAGGATTGTTAAACACCACAGCCTTCTGAAGTATTCTGACTGACTGTGTGCATCACTTTATAACCACAGTGTTGCCTGGTGGCTGATTCCTGCAGGATAAAGCACCATGTCACAAAAATCAAACCATCTCAAACTAACTTCTTGAACATCACAAGTTCACAGAAATACTCCAATGGCCTCCACAGTCACCAGATCTCAGTCCAACAGGTGGTTTTAACAGGAGATCCACATCATGGACAAATCTGCAGCAGCTGTGTGATGTAATCATTTTAATATGGATCAGAATCTGTGAGGAATGTTTCCAGTAGCTTGTTGAATCAGTGCCATGAAGAATGAAAACAGCTCAAAAGCCAAAAAGGGCCCAACATGGGACTAGCAAGGTATACCTAATAAAGTGGCCGCCGAATGTATGCACTGTGTGTAAATGGAAAGAGGCATCAGTCACTGCATGATAACAGCCAGCAGGTGGCAGCAGTGGAGCATTAGTTTTCCCAATGCATGACAGTTTTCATGTAATCTTTGACTTTTAATGAGGAGCTGATTCAACAGAGAAACTTGAGTCTCAGTCGGAGCACCAGGTCAGTGCAGTGTGTAGGTAAAGTCCTCAGCTCTCTCACTGCTGCCCAAGAATAAACCATGGTGTGGTGCTGCCCTCTAGTGGTACTAAAGCGCAACAGCAGGTTCTCCAACAGTGCGCCACTGAAAGTTCAATGTCTCCACTTTATGACTGAGCAGCAGCTGTTTTGTATCTGAGGAAACTTAACAGGAACTTGAAAAATAAAATGAATAAACTTCATAAAATGTCTTCTGTAAACACTTTTCAGCAGGTTTGTTCTGAAAATGTTTGTTCTTGTTCACAGTCTGGCATTCAGACACTAACCAGGTCCAGGAGTGCTCAGCTCTCTAAAACAGTCCCATGCTGCACTTTAACACAAACAACTTAATGCCACGAAAATAAATCCACAGATATGTGTTATACACACTTGCTGGCCACTTTATTAGGAACACCTTATTGTGCTGCTCAGAGCGTCAGTCATCAGGCTGGAGCAGCTGAGCCAATCCTGTGATAAGCAGCTGCTGTTTAACCAACCAGAGAAAGTGGAGTTAGATCCAGTGAGGTTTGTTTGAGTCCAGCTCAGATTATTCAACTTCAGTTCAAGATTATTCATGAAGCAGCAGAAAACAACAACCGTCTGAAGGCTCTTTTATAATAAAAAACATAAACAGAAAATCTCTGAAAACTGCATGAAATAAGTGAACAGGTCAGAAAGTTTCTGATAAAAACAGATTTATTCTTACAGAAAGAAAACTAAACAAGATTCCTGCTCATAGAAATAAATATATTACATACAGTATGCAATAACAGAGGTAAGAAGTGCGCGCAGTGCTTAAAGCTGTATAATAAACATTAGAAGCTTCTGTGTTATAAACATGAGCGTTTTATTTGTTTAAAGTGAAGCAGCAGGCAGTTTGATGTTAGCTCAGCAGGAGGTCGAGAGCAGGAAGTAGCAGCTACAGCTCACAGTATGAAGACAAGTTTAGTGTGATAAACTAAACTTCTTATGAAGACTTCAGCTGGTGTTCATGGAGGTCGAGGAGCAAGTGAGGAGCTAAAGGCACAACTTTCACTTTGGGCCAGTTTTCTACTACATATCAAACCTTGGATGTAATGGAAATTAATTTCAGGACATTTTCAAATGTCTTTACCCTGAATGCTTAGGGTAAAGATGATGGTTGGACTCATCTCAAGGGGGGATGAATCAGACTACAGAGATGAGGTCAACAGACTGACTGAGTGGTGTTCAGTTAATAACCTCCAACCTCCAACCACGAATACTAAAGAACTTATCTTGGACTTCAGGAAGGGCAGAGCAGACCCGGCCCCACTGTACATTCACGGGAGCTGTGTGGAGAGGGTGCACTCCATGAGGTTTCTGGGCGTGCAGATCTCTGATGACCTCTCCTGGACTGCAAATACCACGGTGGTGGTAAAAAAAGGCCCAGCAGCGTCTCCACTTTCTGAGAGTGCTCAGGAGGAACAACCTGGAGGAGAGGCTGCTGGTGACATTCTACAGAGCCACCATAGAGAGCATCCTAACGTACGGCATAACAACATGGTATGCAGGGTGCTCAGCTGCAGACAGGAAAGTACTGCAGAGGGTCATCAACACAGCCCAGAAGATCACTGGCTGCTCTCTGCCCAGCCTGGAGGTCATTGCAAACTCTCGGTACCTCAGCAGAGCTGGCAATATCATCAAGGACTACTCTCACCCCAGCAATCAACTGTTTTAACTATTACCATCAGGCCGACGGTACAGGTCACATAAAACCAGGACAAACAGATTCAGTGATAGCTTCTTTCCCAGAGCTATCACCATAGTAAATAAGCACAAAAACAATTGAAACTCCTTAGCTATACCATACTGTCACTGTCATTATATTATGCTGCTATTCATACTGTCATTATATTAATGCTGCTATCCTGTATATATCGTACTTACTATTGTTTGAGTACTCACGATTGTTTTATTGTACCTTTTATATTTTACATTTATATTTATTATTGCATTTTGCACCAAGGGAGTGGCACTCCAATTTCGTTGTACCCTGTACAATGACAATAAAGGCTATTCTTACTCTGATTCTGATTCACCTTGGAGAAGCTGGAAGAGAAGCAAGAGACTCAGATGAGGAAAAAAAGAAGCTCTGACACATTTCAAACAGGCTGCTGTTCAGCTGGAGGCTGGTAGGAATCCTTATTCTGTTGTTGTTTATGTTTTCTGTAGATCAAAAAACCAACAACAGCAGCAACAAGAAGCACAGCACAAATAGACAGACCGACTATCAGTCCAACAGATCCATCCTCCTTCCCTCCATCCTCTGTGTCTCC
>CAKLIZ010001644.1:0-32940 GCA_922035795.1 Oreochromis mossambicus | reverse complement strand
TTATTCCTCAAAAATACAACTTGCCTTATAATTCTGCACTCCCTGTACAGACTGTGGAGTTAATCACATCATGAGAAGCTTTTTAGGCCATCCTCAATCAATGCTGCCTACTGGACAAAACTATACTTAAATGAGAAGCTGCTTGTGTTACTACTACATCCAATGCTACTTCACTTGTAATTTTTTTGACCTAAATTAACAGAGGAGAACATGTTGTTGTTAGTATCATTAGCTGTGTCCAAATAAAAACATTAAAAACCTCTTAAACTTATCCAGTTTTAGAAGAAGAGTATTTTTTACTGAGAATTTCTGTGAAATTCTAAATGCAATATATATATATGTATATATATATATCAATTCTAATGACTAGACTAAACTTTATTTTATTATGGAAATGAATCTGGTAAAACTTATTTACTTATTTACTTTTTTCTTCATACTGTACTTGTCCCAGTAATTTTCCACCCTGTTAGAATGTGCTTTATTGCCTTAAAAAAAACCCTACAATTCCATAAAAGCCATTTACAAGAAGTGATATCATTTGTTTTTGGAGGGAATTCAACTGTGGAAAATGAATTAAGCTTCAACTGTCACTCTTACTTTACTTTTTAAAATCTTAAACATGTTACACCTGCATGGGTCACTCTAAAGTTTCTACACAGTTAAGGTCAATTATGGAAAATGTTAATTAAGTAGAATATTTTTAAAAACATATTGGATTTACTTATTAAAGGTGTGTTAATCTGATGAAGGTTAGCTTGCTAAATGTTGATCAGCTAAAGAGCCTATTAGTTTATATGTGGGGTTGGGTGTTGATATTGGAGTGCAAAATTACTGATGGAACCTTGATGACTTTTGGCATGGTGTAACAGTCTCCTTCTTTGTCAAACGGTTGTCGTTCTTGTTCATTGCACAGTTCTTCCTTGTGTAAAACAATAAATGAAAAAAGAGAGCTCATCAATCACCACATTAAGAAAAAATATCACTGTGATCATTTTGAGATTGAATTCAAAAATGTATTTTGAGGAAAAAAAGTTTGCTATACCCTTTACAAAATGCCTTGTTTAGATTGATCAGCCGTCTTGTTATAAAACATGCATTCTCTTTATTGCACGAGGCTGTAACCAACATAACCATAAGTTGTGTTTTTTTTGTCTGACCAAGATGCAGCTTTCTTCATCTTTTCAAGGTCCTTATAATGACACCCACAATTTGTTAATGTGCTAAAAGAAAAAAAAAAAGATTTCTTTCCTTGTTACGCAAACCGATTCTGAAGTAGCCTACGATTTCACTAACTCGCCCGTTTGTCTTGAAATAACGACATACATCTCTTTTTTCTCAAAATAGAATTACGACTTTAATCTCGAAATGTCGACTTTATTTTTAAAAAGGTCGATTTAAAAAAAAAAAATTAAAGTCGCTGTAATACCCCGTCGTACTTCCGTGAAATTATTGTGGAGAGATAAAGACCTACTCACGTGTCACATGGAGGCGGTGTCCAGCCAGCTGCAGGATGCACTGAGGAAATAAAAAGAGGTGAGCTGCATCTGAAAACAGGCTGAACGGAGGCACAGGTGCATCAAAGGTAAGACACTGTGCTGCTCAGGTGAAGTGGACAAAAGGAAAAAATTAGGCTACAGTCAAAAACCTGCATTTGTTGCATTCTTTTCTCTATTAACAGCAAACTGCTGCACTACAAATAAAATTAGTTAACTTTTAGAATTTAATCGTCAAAGTTTATATAAAGGTAAATTTGTCACTCCATATAGAAACCTGTTAATTAATGAATTCATTCATTCATGCAGAATCGGAGTACTTTATTAATTAATCAATTATTATTTTCTGTGCTGTACATTTTTTTCAGATTATTTTGATTTGATTTAATTTATTATTTTTTAAATATATGCGATTCCAAACAATGTGGCTTTTTGGTTGTTTCAGATGAAGTGGTTTGAAGTTGTTGCCCTTGCTGTGTGCGTCCTCGTACCCGCCGCTCACTCCCAATCAAAAGGTGTGTACTTCACATAGGAATTTACTGTTACACTGAATTTCTAATTATGTGAATCTAAATGTTCTGTTTTTTCACCCCCTTCTTTTGTCATCCAGCCTGGTGTTATCACCTCCCATCCTGCAGTAAGTACCCAATATCTCCATTATCTATTATATGTTGCCCACTGGGTGACCTCTCTCCGGTGACTTTACGTGTTCTTTCTGCTCATAGATGACACAACCTGGTCAACAATTGTCCCCCAGTATTGCAACGGCACCCGACAGTCACCCATTGACATCGTCTCAGCATCTGCCACACCGAACGACAACCTGAGTGAATTCACTTTTGTGAAGTATGACGACACCTCATCAATGACATCAATAAAAAATACTGGCAACACAGGTGAGCATCGGGAGTATGACTTAGTGGCTACAAAAGTGTGTTGTCATGGGGTTTCTGTAACCTTTGTGTCTCACTTGGATTTTAGCGCACTCATCTTTTCTACAATTAAACGCACGCTCCTTGCATCTGAGTATTTTAGGTTAGGTGTAACGTTATCGTGTTTTTGTTTTTCCACCTTCTTCCAGTCAAAGTGACCCTTAAGAGCGGAGTTAAGATTTCAGGAGGGGACCTGTCCGAGCAATATGACAGCCTGCAGTTCCACTTGCACTGGGGCGACGGCTCCTCTGTCCCCGGCTCAGAGCATACAGTGGATGGAAAGCGCTATCCTATGGAGGTACAGATATTTTTTTCCCCAGTTATTTTGGTGATGCTGGTGTATTTCTTTGATATATTAATTTTAAATCTGTAAAAATAACAACCCCCCCCCCCCCAAAAAAAAACCCCAACAAAAATAAACAAGCAAACTTCATTTTCGCAGCTGCATATTGTAAACAAGAAGTCATCCTACAATGGGAATACAAGTCTAGCCCTTAATGACTCCACCGGATTTGCAGCGCTTGGTTTCTTTATCGAGGTGAGAGAAGCAGCGCACGAGATGACATAATGCTTACTGTGTTGTTCGGTATTGAGACGTCACTCGATTTTTTTTTTTGGGGGGGGGGGATTCTCTTTCCTCGTCTGTGATGGGGAATGCAATACCCCCTTCTTTTTATTCCAGGTAATGTCAGGCAACTCAACTGGTCAGCCGGAAAGCTGGCGCAATTTGACCTCTTACTTGGCCAACATCACAGAAAAAGGTGACATTTTTTGTGGAAAACCTCCTCTCCTGTTTCTGACTCTAAATTGTGTCACCCATAGTTCCTTCATGTAGCTCTTGTTTCTGTCCTCAGGTCAGAACGTTTCGATTGCAGCCGGGTTTTCCCTGGACGACCTGCTCGTCGGTGTGGATCGCACTAAGTATTACCGCTACCTTGGATCCTTGACGACCCCCGCTTGTTATGAGGCGGTGGTCTGGACCGTTTTTAAGGACCCGATTAAAGTCAGCAAAGATCTGGTAGGTTTATTTTATTTCTTCCTTGTGTATCCTAATTGTCATTGTTGCAAGCACAGATACACTGTTAGTGGTTCATGGAGCTAACTGGAAACAAAATATGTCTCATGACCAGATTGACCTCTTCAGCACCACACTGCACTTCAATGACAGGACATCACAAATCATGAAAAACGTCTACAGAAGCCTGCAGCCTGCACAGCAAGTCTGGACTCAGAGCATCAAGGCCTCAGCCTCCACAACCTGCTTCTCCCTGAGCCTGCTACTTCTCAGTCTTGCACTGGGCTGGAGTTGGAGCTAAAATAGAAAGAGGACGTCATCAACAACTTTGCCGATCAACCCGTTACCTCACTTCAGCACATGCGTTCTTTTCCCATTTAACTAAAACTGCCATTGCTGATTTCTAATGTAGTTCTTTGTGTTTGATATAATCACGAAAAGTGTAAAAAAACAACTTATTAAGGTGAAGGCTACTTCTGCTCCCATCTTATCTCTCTTGATTATGGCTACCTGTGACCAAGCTTTTGCCTGTTGTCAGATTTGAGTCTGTATGATGAATGCACCTCGTGCATGCAATGTTCACTTTAAGCAAAGACACTGACATGTTTTCATTTTGCAAAGCCAAATGGTCTGACCAATTGAAGCATGTTCCATGCCAGAGCTACATGTGGGTGACAGAGGGATGCACCTGCACTATTTACAGTGTACTTCTGGTGGTTATGAAATCCAGCATTATAAGAATGTGTCACTATCTGGTGACATGTTACGATATGCCTTGATGTTGGCACATGCACCTAGTTTAGTTTACCAAGCGGTGATTGAAGGATATGGTGATTTTTTTGTAAAATAAAACTTTTGCCTCCATCAGTGCAGCTACTGCTGCAGTTGAAATGCACTGGTAGCTAAAACCACAAAATGGAAAAAGAAAATATGCTGTTTCATTTATGAAGTTCATAGATATGAAAGATTTGTGTCTTACTTTCTTAGATGAACCAAATTATTTGTCAGTGATACACATTGCTTATGCCCTTAATACTGTACTGTACTGCATGAACATGAAGAAAACTGTGGCTTTCCTGGTCTTAATAAATGGCAATTAAAATTATTTGTGACTGATTCTGCAGTTTTACTGTCTTTTTTAATTCTCTGAAGTTTCTTAGAAACATTGAAATGATACATAGCTGGGTGGAGTCCTTATCTGCATTTGTTACACTTAACTAGGACAAACTGTCTGAGCTTTTGAGAGCTTTCTATTCTAGTTCACAAAAAGTCCCTAAACAATGTACTTTAACACAAAAGTCCCCAGTTTTATTCTCTGGTGGTTTAAAACCTGTGAAGCTGCCAATGTTTTGTTCACACTATTTTTAACCTTACATAACCCATGCCATTTACTAACAATGCAGAGTAAGCAGACCTGTTTAAACTTAATCTGTCTAAAGAATTTGGCTGTTTTTTGAACCAAATGTGTAATGGTTAACCATCAATGAAGTTGAAGATAAGGTGAAGGTCTTTGAAGTAAGTGTGCACAATGGCTCCTGTCAGAATTGCAGTTAATTTGATTTTAACTAAATTAAACATATTTCATTGAAAAAAAAAAACTTTCAGAAAAAGTTTCTGTACTTGGTCTCCTACATCTTGTCCCTATCATCTTGCAGGTTTGTGTCCAACATTCTTGTTCCTTTTTCCCATCTTCTGTCTCCAGGCTTTTAGAATTTACCAGAACAGAGGTTTGATTACAGTCTACCATGGAGAGCACAAGAGTCCAAATGACTTTGACACTGTCCTGCTGAAAACACTTGTGTGAGGTACATATAAGCAGACCATAATTTTACAACATAAGAGCAACATTAACTTTTTATTCTTATTTTGATTTTTGTCACATTTGTATTTTATAGCAAGTAAGCAGCATGAATTAGTTGAGCCCAACCCTTATAGTGATCAGCATGGAACAGGGTTGACATTGCCAAGAGTGAACTCTTCGATGGCGACATTCAGTGGAGGGTGAGGAAGGGAAATGATGCCACACAGATGTTACACTGAAAGAAAAACTAATAATAACATATAATTCAGTTTAATTGTGATTTACAGAGGAATATTTGGCATAAAAATATTGACCTGTCTCAAAACATGATCTTACCTTCCTCCAATTAAACAGTATGACAGATGCTCTGATCAATTACAAGCCCCAAGTTTGTTCGGCTTTTCACTGAGAATGGTTTGAACATTGTGGACTACCTAACTTATGGCAAGCTGGAAACCCTCTATCACTCTGTGCCAGATGGAACCTTGCTCTATCAGCTACTACAGCACTGCCTAGAGGGAAAATATGGCATCTGCACAACCATCATCAGAACAACAGAGTTTATCCTTAAAAATGGCAGCAGATAACAATCAGAGCAGACCAAGGAGGGAGTGAAGCCATGAAGGTATTCTGAACTTTTTAGAAGAAACAGATAATGTACTTGTGGTGGCAGCATGTCTTTTTTATAGGTGACCTGTGTTAGTCATACCTGGCGGTATGAGTGGGGTTAAATATTGAAGAGTGGACATAGAGCGCTTGAGGGTCCTTTTCTGCTGCAAGCTTGCACATACGCTTGTCTCTGGGTCAGAGAGTCTGAACAAGATATCCTTAACCAGACCTTAGAATCAGTAGAAGAACAATGGATATTAACATTATCAAGGCTAGGCAGGGGTTGTTTTTCTTTTCTGTCTCTCACAGAAGAGGGAGCAGATACGAGGCGAAGTCGAGGAAGTAAGCGGACGTGAATGGAGAGAGGATTCGTAAGGAGACAGCAGGACTGCCACGTTGCCTCTGGAAAAAGATAGCCATAATAATCTTTGTTATTGTCACAGTATAAAAACTGTAAGCCTGTTTCAGGGTTATCCTTTTGGTCAAACAGATGCTTAATCTCACACAAAGGTCCAGCGCTGAAACTTGTATTTTCAACTGCCAAAGCAAGTTAAATCTTTTTAAACCACAAATATTTCTCCTGAATTCCTTCTGAAAACTTTGAATATGACACCTGATAATAGGTATTTTTATTTATTTTTTATCCCAGCATGCCAGTAAGGTTCAATGTGGACAGTGCTACCTCCATCCTCCAGTGAGCCCCAGTGCTCACTGGAGCACTGGGGCTCACAATGAGACGCTATCATGTCAAAGTTGTTGGAGTTAGTTATTTACTGTATTAATTATTGTTTAAAATATGTTTTAAGATATAGGTTTGTGAAGTGAAGCGCTGAGAATAGGGTTGGGGGGAGGTGATAATATTTTGACCCCCTGCTGAATTTATAAATTTGCTCATTTCCCTCAAAAATGAAAAGTTACTCATTTTTCCAGTAATGTCATTTTAATGGAAATAAACAGACAATAACATAGAAGATATAAACTGATGTGCATGTCTTTTGATTGAAGTAAGTATTTGATCCAGTCAGACGCAGTCTGTGTGCACGCATGGCGTGTAGATTATAACCAGTCAATCACAGTATGTGTATAAAGCACACCTGTCCACAGAATTCACCTCCATAGGCTCTCCAAAGACAAGACACATTATGATTTGAGGCTGTTTTGGGGCTGTAAATGACATCCAGCCGACCACAAACTTCATGAGGGTGGCCCAGACATCCTCCAGTAACCCCTGTGCTCTTGGTGCCACCTTAGGATTTGCCATAGAATACCAGGATGGTTGTTTCACTGCTGGCTCCCTGCTTTTTCACAGATGAGATCAGGTTAACCCTGAGCACATGTGACAGACATAAAAGGGTCTTGAGAAGCCGTTGAGAATGTTATGCTGCCTGTAACATTGTTCAGGATGACCAGTTTGGTGGTGGGTCAGTGATGGTCTAGGGAGGCATATCCATGGAGGGATGCACAGACCTCAGATGTTGCATTGGTGCAGTGGGTAATATGGTGAGTATAAGCAGGCAGTTCCTGTAGGACAACGAAGGAATTGATACCACTGACTGGTCCCATGCTAACCTAGAATCCTTAGGACACCATCCTAGGAGGATGCCCTGATATTATGTTTCTCTTGCTTTTCGCCTACGTCCTGTTGGTGGATTTCAAGCCTCCACCACCCTCAGGTCCAGCTGTTACTGAGTATGTTTTGTACTGGGTATTCACCCTTGTTTGTGAGGCGATCCAACAGGTCAGTGTAGAGAGACATTTTACTTAGAACTTTATTCACCATAATGTTTATGTGTATAAAATGTCAAGTGAACAACTGAATGTAATAATATGCACCTAATTCAAATCTTTTATTTAATTGCTCATGGTAGAAAGACAATATCTCTAAAGTGCCATTTTAATACAGTGGTTAACGTGGATGTGTGGAAGACATGTGACCTCACTGCCATCCACATGTTCTTTATTGGACAAGAAATAAAGATGATATATTAATCCTGGATTGTCTGTGAAAAACTTTCCACAACACTACAAACAGTTTATAGTTTGTCATTGCAAGATTGCAACATTTATTACAGCACTGTATTTGTTTTGAGGCACTTTTGGCTGTCTTGTCTGTGTGTGATAAATAATTTTCTTAATACTTATATTCAAAACATTTCCTCAATTAACCAAATGTCACAGGTTAATTTACTGTTTGCCACCAGGTGGTGCTGCTACCACAGTGATTAAGTGATACTATGCTTGCGTTTCAGAATGTTCCACCCGTCACATGAATTTGGCCGGGACTACATGGTTTTCACCCTTTGCCTTCGTGTTTGTCCAATTTGCATGAAAATAAGAACATTTTTATGACATTGAAATCAGTTAAAAAATTTAGTACAGCTTTTTAAAATTCACCACAGCAATTAGAAATTGAGCCGTTATCATAACTCTAACTCCTTTTTTAAAAACCTTTTTTCTTTTATCTCTATTTTGTGACAGTGGGCCAGGAGCTAATCTGCTCATACAATATGACTTTGAGAGCGTTGAAGAGCCGTGTAGAAATCAGGATTGGCTGGTAGTGATTCTGCTAGTCGTATATCTCCTGGTCACCAACATCCTGCTCATCAACCTGCTCATTGCCATGTTTAGGTAAAGAACCAGTCTGCCATTATGTTTCTCGGCATTAACATACTGATTGATTTTATTTGACTCAGTGGCTCTGATCTGCTTGTGTCCACACAGCTACACTTTCTCTAAAGTGCAGGAACACAGTGACATCTACTGGAAGTTCCAGCGTTACAACCTGATTGTTGAGTACCACTCCCGTCCTTCTTTGGCTCCTCCTTTCATTATCCTCTCACACATCAACCTCTTTATCAAGAGTCGTTGATGCATGCTCAATCATCCAGGTAAGTAAATCTCCAAAAGTTGATTCTGTTCATCTGGACGTAGCGTTTTGTGGGAGAAACGTTTCGTCACTCATCCAAGTGACTTCTTCAGTCTCAGCTGACTGCAGGTTTCCCAATCTTATAAACAGTACATTTGCATAATGACTGAAAGCAGACTCGTTATCAAGAGGATCATCCACAAAGTGCCCTCTGTAAAGACCCACCACTTTGCTTTATTACTTTAAAGTAATAAGTGATGAGTGATGAGTAATAAGTGAGAAAGCCACAGGTGAATGAAAATGTATAGCTCTGGTTGTTATTTGTAAGTGACTCATTTTGTATTTTTAAGTAGTGGATCCCATGTTATCACTCAGTTACTCACTCAAAATTGTAGCGTTTAAATGAGAATGGGCTCTTTGTTTACTTGTAAACTGACCTCAGCTTAGTTGTGATGAAAATATGAAGGCGAAATTGAAAGGTAATCATTTCATTTTTGTATCAGTGTTAGACTTAGAAACAAAGGCAGCTAACAGATTATCAACGTGGGAAACAATTCAGAAGGAAGACTTCCTGACTGCTCGAAACAAGATCCAGAAAAGCAGCGACTCAGAAAGGCTCAAACGGATGTCTGCCAAGTGAGCACACCTTCATGTACCGTTGTAGCAGAAAAATTACATTGTGGCTCCATCATACTGAAATAAAAGTATCTTTGTATGTTTTTTTTTTATATAGGGTACATGGTATGCTTAAATGTCTGACTAAAAGCAGAGAGTCTGAACACAGACTACAGGCTCAGTTAAAACAGAAGCATTAATCTGAAGCTCTCACTTTGTGATTACATACCCTTTTACTCATTCTCTATACATATGTAGAATTGATGTAAAAGAGTATGTCTGCACATTCAAACTATTTTATATAGATTTTAAAGCACCACATAGCTTTTGTTACAGCATAACGACAGAAAGGTGGAACATGGGGAAAACGCCTACTATACAGCAGAAAGACAGTTTTAGTTGTGTTTATGTAAAGTTGTTTGTTGATTGTGGTCAGAGATAATGTGGGTTATGCTAAGTAATGCTAACTTTATAAAAAGCAGCCAATGGGTTTGGTTGTGTATCAGTTAAAATGTTTTTAAGTGACACATTGTAGTCTTGAAAAGTGAGTTTTAGCAGGGCTGGAAGGTGAATTTTGGTCACTAGATGGAGCCAGGCTAGCTGTTTTATCTGCTTTCAGTCTTTATACGAAGCTAAGCTGTGCTGGCCTCATGTGTGTCTCTGATGATGCAGTTTCTTTATTCAACATAATTGTTTCCATTGCAAGACAAAAAAAACCCAAACAAAAAACATTTAGCTTAAAACAATCTGTACTCTCTGAGCTTCCCAATCATTAAAAACATTACTTTGTGTTTATGCTCATGCTTATGTTTAGTATTTATTTGACAGCAAATCACCTGTTTTGGCTTTTGTTATAGACACAAAAAAACACATGTAATGAACAGAAAACTTAAACACCTATATTTAAACACGCACTGAGGAAGTGCGTGCACTTCTGAGGACCCGAGACTCTGCCTTCAAAGCGGGTGATAAGGTGGCGCTTAGTAGAGCTAGGGCCGAACTTTCTCGGGCCATCAGAGAGGCGAAGCGTACACACGCCCAGAGAATCCACAACCACTTCAAGGACAGCGGCGACACACGGCGCATATGGCAGGGCTTACAAGCCATCACTAACTACAGGACGACATCACCTGCCTGTGATGGTGACGGCTCCCTCCCAGATGCGCTGAACAACTTCTACGCTCGGTTCGACAGGCAGAACGACGTGGCGGCAAGGAAGTCCACCCCACCTCCGAACGACCAGGTGCTGTGTCTCACTACAGCTGAGGTGAGGAAAACTCTACGCAGAGTCAACCCACGTAAAGCTGCTGGACCAGACAACATCCCAGGCAGAGTGCTCAGAGAATGTGCTGAACAGCTGGCAGATGTTCTCACCGACATCTTCAACATCTCTCTGAGCAGTGCCGTCGTTCCCACGTGCTTCAAGGCCACCACCATCGTCCCCGTGCCCAAGAAGTCTTCTGTGTCCTGTCTCAACGACTACCGTCCTGTTGCACTTACACCCACCATCATGAAGTGCTTCGAGCGGCTCGTCATGAGACACATCAAGACCCTGCTGCCCCCCTCACTGGACCCACTGCAATTTGCATACCGCCATAACCGCTCAACGGATGACGCCATCTCCACTGCACTCCATCTTGCCCTCACACACTTGGACAAGAAGGACACACACGTTCGAATGCTGTACATAGATTTCAGCTCAGCATTCAACACGATCATCCCCCAACAACTGATCGGAAAGCTGAGCCTGTTGGGCCTGAACACCTCCCTCTGCAACTGGATCCTGGACTTTCTGACCGGAAGGCCTCAGTCAGTACGGATCGGGAACTGCACCTCCAGCACCACCACACTGAGCACTGGGGCCCCACAAGGCTGTGTGCTCAGTCCTCTGCTATTCACACTGCTGACTCATGACTGTGTAGCAACACACAGTTCAAATCACATCATTAAGTTCGCTGATGACACGACCGTGGTGGGTCTCATTAGCAAGAACGACGAGTCAGTGTACAGAGAGGAAGTGCAAAGGCTAACGGACTGGTGTAAAGACAACAACCTGTCTCTGAATGTTGACAAGACAAAAGAGATGGTTGTTGACTTTAGGAGGACACGAGGCGACCATTCACCGCTGAGCATCAACGGCTCCTCTGTGGAGATCATCGACAGCACCAAATTCCTGGGCGTCCACCTGGAGAAGGACCTCGGCTGGTCCCTCAACACCAGCTTCCTGCACAAGAAAGCCCAACAGCGTCTCTTCTTTCTGAGAAGACTGAGAAAGGCCCAGCTTCCACCACCGATCCTGACCACCTTCTATAGAGGAACTATCGAGAGCATCCTGAGCGGCTGTATCACTGCCTGGTTTGGGAACTGTGCCATATCGGACCGCAAGACCCTACAGCGGATAGTGGGAACAGCAGAGAAGATCATCGGGGTCTCTCTCCCCTCTATTAAGGACATCTACACCACACGCTGCATTCGCAAAGCCACCAGCATTGTGGCTGATTGGACACACCCCTCTCACACACTCTTCACACTCCTGCCATCTGGAAAAAGGTACCGAAGCATTCGGGCACACACATCCAGACTGTGCAACAGCTTCTTTCCACAAGCCATCCGTCTCCTCAACAAAAAGGGACTGGACTGATAAACACACACACACACACACACACACACACACACACTATCACTCAGCTCAACTCAACTACCTTGAGTTGAGACTGGACTTACACATCAACCTGTAAATGCTCTTTTTGCACAATATTTTTATGTTTACTGTTCCTGCACTACCTACATACCAAGTATGTTTACTGTTTCCTTTGCACTACCTACCTAGTTAGATAGTTTTAGTTAGATAGTTTTTGTTAATTTATGTTGTAATTTACGTTAGGTCAGTCTGTCCTGTCTCTAGTTAGCTAGTTTAGTGTTTTTCTGTTAATTTATGTTGTAAATTTATGTTGCATGTAGCACCTTGGCCCTGAAGGAACGTTGTTTCGCTTCACGGTGTACAAACTGTATATGGTTGAAGTGACAATAAAGCCAACTTGACTTGACTTGACTTCTGCGCTTATTCATTATTGATATCAATAAAAACCATCCTTTTCTCACCTGGTTTTCATTTAGATTTAAGAATCACTTTATTCTATTCTAGACTTTTCCCGCTCTTACTTCTCAGATGGAGCAGTATTCAACAGTCCTCAACTGATGTGGATACTTTAGCACAAGGAAGCACATTCAAACCTCCTTGTTCACCACCTGCATTACAAGGTACTTCCCAGAACCTATGAAATCAGTTATGCTTACAAAACAAACTGCATGTTGAAAAAGTCACACTGCTTTCACTCAGGTTTATTTACTGCCTTATTTAAAAAAAAATATTCATTGCTTTTCCCTGGAGGCCTTTTCCCCTCTCACTCATCTTTCTACCTGTTCTTTGTCCTTCTGCACAGATGTGTTCCCCTCGTCTTCCAGATCAACTTGATTTCAGCCTTAAATAAAGGAGGACACCTTCAATTCACTCAAAGTGAATTAGGAGGCAAAAAAGAAAGACACGTTCTCATTTCACATCTTCCACCACCATCATGACCTTCAGTGAACTGTTACGTTAGATAATAAACACTGATAAATTGAAAAAGAAAAAAATATGGCACACAGACAGTGCCAGATACTGCAAAATATTTATGATGTGACTGTATACACACATTATGTAAGTGAACAAATTAAATGACATTTTTATCACTTTATTTTTAAGAGGTCCAACTGATTTTTTTGCATTGCAGTCTGATTTTCTGTCATGGTGTCTATCAGGAGTTATATTAAGAGCACATTACTACTTTTTGTGTTCCATTACATTGCATAATGTGCCATATTTGTACGTCTGTAATATAGTTCTTTTAAATAAAGTTTTCAGGCAGTATAATGAATTGATTTTTACTATGAGTACAGAAGAATTTGTTGCTGAGAGTTATGTGAAAAGTTAGCCAAGCATAGCTCAGCCAAAGATTAGTAATAATAAATACCCTGACTGTGACACATCTCAAAAAGTTGTACATGAGTGGAGAAAGTACAGGAATCATATTCAGCACAATAACCTGGACAAACAACCACATCATGAATTAAATAGTTTCTTATCAAAGCATGTACTGTAGGGCTGTGGCTTGTTGTACAAATGCAACATCTTAGAAAAACTACACTACACTTCACAAAAAGTAGAGACAGGCACAGGTTCACCAGTCAGCAAAAAAAAACTGTTTACAAATTGAACAATTTCAGAATAATGTTCCTCAGTGTTTCTCTACATAACATTAAAAGATTCTAGGAAACTGGAGGAATCTCTGTGCACAAGTGACAGAAATTTAAAAAAAATCCAAGAGCTACATCAAAGACTCTACATATCTCAGCGAGCATGTTAAATGTCAAAATTCATGACAGAACAATTAGAAAAACACTGAAGAAGTATGACTTGTTTGGAAGTGTTACCAGACAGCAAAAAACTCTTCTCTCTATAAGGAGCATTGCAGCATTTTTTAAGTGCATCTGAACAAGACTTCAGAACAGATGAGACCAAAGCGTAGATATCTGAATTGTTCAAATAATTTCAGAGATTTTTAAAGATTACATCATTTTATATTATGTCCTGATGCATAAACTGTTAGAACTGAAAGAAGTGCCTTTTTTCACGTGACTGCAGTATAAAAATATTTCCTTCTCTTATCTGATTCTTGGCACAAAATCAAAATGCTGAGTGAGTGAACAAATTCCACTGTGTCAGGCCTGTCTGGTAACTTAGCCCTACAAGGAAAAGAACCCAAGTGAAAAACGTAGGTTTCTTTTGAGCTCGATTTTTCTGCAGGCGATACAATTATCTATTGTTCAGCTCCTTCATTAGTAAAAATACTTGAAATTCTTCAGTCTGTCTTAGATGTTTTTCAGTCCCACCAAACTCAACTTCAGTTTGTGCCAAACGCAGGCAAATCCAAGTCCAAATTATTTTCAAATGGTAAAGAGTTATATCTCAGCTGAGACTTTCTCTCTCCAAGTGACGACAGATTCTGTAATAGTTTCCCCCCCCCCTTTATTGGATTACTGTGGTCTGTTTTTTATGAATATCCCAGGCCAGTACCTAAAGACTCTGTCTGTCATTGTACTTTATGTTTAATTACTGGCTGTGAAACTTATGTGCATGACTGTTCTCTGTATGCTGCTACATATATGTCTATATAGTTATCAGTTGTATTTGTTGAACGTTCTGCTGCCCTCTTGCCCTCTTGTTTCTCTTGAAAATTAGATTTTAGTCTCAATGAGACTTTTACTTGATTAAATAAAGGATAATATTAAAAAAAATGTTTTTGAATGTTATTATTTAAGTGAACTTGATGAAAGAAACTTTCCCATTTGCCTTCAATAAATACATTTTAATTGTGTACACAACGTGGGAGTGTGATAGTTGGACAGAACTATCATGCTGGTGCTGAGTTTCAGTCCTCCATGGCTCCATTGAAGGTCACATAGTGGAACAAGCTATTGAAGGAGCCTTCACTGTAAATAGTTAGCCACGCCACCTGCCAGTTGCAGGAGGAGCAGTTCACACTGAGAGGCACTGTCATCGCTTTCAGCCTGGCTGCTCTTTGCTGTATTGTAGCTGACTGTGGCACTGTGAGTGTAGACTTTTATAATGCTCCTAAATGTGAGTGTTCTCTTCCTGCTGGATCCAAAGTAAAATAATATGAGTACAAACATTCTGTTGTTCAAATGGCTATTTTGGAAAGCACCACATGTTCACGGTGCCATGCTTTCCATTTTCTTGTATTTACACAAACGCCATACATCATATTGACATGTTCTCACTTGCTTCAGGACTGACAAGAAGAAATAAATTTTGCTGTGTAAAGTGTGTTGGAAAGGTTATTGTTTACACTAAATTAAATAGCAGATACTGAGAAGAGTTCTCCAAAAATTTACGAACCATTAATCGAATGAAACACACACACAGTATATCTATAAAGTTCTGCTACTTTCCGCAATAGGTTGGGAGCTATGACAACAAAAGCTGTGTATAGAACCAAAACTTCATCTTCAAATTATTTAATTTTTTGCAAATAAGCTTTCCATTTTTTTAAGTGACTTATTTTTCCCCACCCTCTTGCAGTTCAGTAGCCCCCTCCCCCACCCACCAAAGGCATACACCCACCTCTCTAATGCTCTGTGTTAAGGGCATCAGGAGCATTCTTCCTCGACATGTGCCTCTGTCACTCACGTACAACTACAACACACACACACTCAGGTTTTCACTGTGTCCTCTGTGTTCTCAGGAGAAGGCTGGCACACTGCTCTCTGTGAGCACATTTCTTTTCACCCCATCTCTCGGGAGCCTGAGAAAAAGACCTGAAGACGCTGCTTAAATCAATTGAGGCTTTAGCAGCCATCGACTGTTTTGGTTTTTGGTGGAAGAATAGAGTGAAAAGAGTAAGACAGTCCTCAAGTTCCAAAGCTGCATTTCTTCCGAGATGGAACCTGTAAAATTTTGGGTGGTAAAGCTCCTGCTTGTGCTGCTGTGCTCAACCCAGGTTCCGTTCTCTGCTGTAGTAAGTGCCCAAGACTTGAATGAATTGGAGGAAAGCCTCCACGTTAGAAATGCTGAGGATGTTCTGGCTGAAGAAGCTGAAACAGCCGAGGGTGGTGATGGCACTGAGGAAGATGATGAACATTTAGAAGAGGAAAAAAATGATGAAGACTCAGATGATGATGAGATAGAGACTGATGAACAGGTGGAAGAAGAAAAAGATGAAAAAGAACAGGAGGATGAGGAGGAGACAGCAGAAGAGGAGGCTGAGGAGGAAGATGACAAGACTGATAAGGAAGAGGAAGATGATTCTGAGGAGAAGGGGGATGTTGAGGAAGAGGAAGAAGAAGGTGAGGCTTCTGATGAGGAAGATGAGGATGATGCAGAAGAGGAAGAATCAGAAGAAGAATTTGCAGCAGAGGAGGATGAAGAGGAGGAGGTGGATGAAGATACAGATGAGAATGGCGAGGAGGAGGTGGATGAAGATGCAGATGAGAATGGCGAGGAGGAGGTGGATGAAGATGCAGATGGTGAGGAGGAGGAGGTTCACGAGGAAGTCCCAGCTGGTAATGAGAAAGATGACGAGAAGGAAGCAAGAGAAGAGGATGACGATAAAGCAACTCAAGGAGATGAGGAAGAGGAGGCTGACAGTGCTGAAGAGGATACACATGAGGATGACTCTGAAGATGAAGATGGTGAAAACACTTTTTTTTAAACCCACACACATTTTGAAACATATTAATAGTTTAGCAAGATACTGAATGATGCAGTATTTAAATATTAGTTACAAGAAATAATGAGTTTTCTTGGATGAGTGAATCTGTACTCTACAGTAGCTCTCTGACATTGTTCAGCTTACTGGGGTTACTTTAGAAACACTGTCATACATATCAGTCCTAAAATAGACTGGATTATCTGTGTGGTAGGAACCCAACAGTGCATCTATTCCATTTGTTGTGCCAATGTAGCTTTTGAGACTTCAAACAAGCACCAAGCACTAAATACTTGGAGAGTTATCTAAAAGAGGGTGCTATACAATTTAGGGGATGTTTTAAAAACACAGTCATTGCTTCATGATAGAAAAAGAATGACAACAAATGATATTATGGAAAAATGGGACCTGTAGGAATTTTAGCTTTGTTTACACTAAAGCTACTTAGACTATTTTGTAAAAACAAACATGTCACATGACATTATGACAAAAGTATAATACAAAAAAGAGACTGTCTGTGTCATACATAAAAAAAATATTGCACCAAATTACACAGTTAGACATGTAACTTCTAAATAAATGTCAGTAATCAGACCTTGCTAGAAAAGCATTTCTTGGATTGCTTGTTAGTACAGAGACTGACTGACTAACACATAACCTGGGCTGTCAGTGAACAGATTTGTCACAGGGGGGTTGATGTTAGTAGAGAGTCAGTAGTTAAAAAAGAAAAAGATATGGTCTAAAGTTGCTTGTAGTGTCAGCGGTTAACTACAAAAATGGAAAAAAGCGACTAAAGTAGCTTGCAGATGTGAGTGTTGTTGAATGACATTGTAAATTACTGCAAGATGTTTTGAAATCAGTTCAATTAAATAAGGTTTACTCCAGCACCAGCACAGCAATTAGGAAACCCATGTGAATACTGAGGTTTTGATACAGTGCGCCCAGAAAGTATTCACAGCATTTCACTTGTTCCACATATTGTCATGTTACAGACTTATTCCAAAACGGATTATATTCATTCACAGTCTTTGACATGACACTGAAAATTGAGCTCTTTCAAGGAAGTGACCAAGAACCTAATAGTAACTCTGACAGAGCTCCACCAATCAGGTGGCTTGATAGAAGCCACTCCTCAGTAAAAGCCCAACCTTGCTCATCAGCTGGCCAATACCATCCCCACAGTGAAGCATGATGGTGGCAGCATCATGTTGTAGGAATGTTTTTCGGCAGCAGGAACTAGTAGATGTAATTGCTGCCAATGGTGCTGCAAAAAAATATTGACCAAAGGCTGTATTTTATTTTGAATAAATTTGCAAGAATTTCATGCAAAATGCTTTCACTTTTTCATTATGGGTTATTGTGTGTAGAATTTTTAAGGTGAAAAATGAATTCAATCCATTTTCGAATAAGGCTGTAACATGAAAAAACGTGTAAGAAATGAAGCACTGTGAATACTTTCTGGGTTTTGATCCTTGTATTAAAGAGCAATTGAACAGGTGTAACTAATGAAATGGACAGATACATGGCATTACTTGCTTTTGTAATTGTGCTGGGGCGTGGTCTGCCATGCAGGGGAGATGGATGCACCTACACTGCATCTGCAATCACCCCTCGCTGGCATAAGAAGCTGTGATGCCTGTCTGTGGTGGTTGTTGTTGTTGTTGGTGGTGATGTGTGCGGCTGGCAGCTGTAGAGCTGCAGCCATTCGTGTGTTTGCAACAGCAACCATAATAAAGAAAGCGATGCTAAAAAGCATTGAACTGTCATCTGGTGTGCCGTGGATCATTTATAATAATGAATACTTACCTATGCATTTTCTACCCCCCATTTTTGTCTCAATGCTGTATAGTAACAGAGCAGTCTGGCAGAAGATAAATTCTGATACATTTTTAAGCTGCATTTTACTACATTTGTACCAACCAATCGTGGCAGTTTGCTGAATGAGCCTAGTTTATCCTTCTTCCTGTTAAAAGGGAGTTTTTCCTTTCCACTGTCACCAAAGCACTTATTCATAGGGGTCATTTGATTATTGGGGTTTTCCCTGGTCTTCAGCTTACAATATAAAGCGTCTTGGGGAAACTGTTGTTGTGATTTGACGATATATAAATAAAACTGAATTGAAATGAATATAATACAGTTCCGATAAAGATGATTTCCTGAACCATTTACAGATGAGGCTGAAGGTAAAGACACAAAGGACAACCAAGGTGACTTAGAGGAAGAGGAGGGAGCTGCTGACACTCCACAGTTCCACTCTGGCTCTTTGTGTAGTGTTTGCTCCATTTGTGAGGTAAAAAAAACATATCATGGAAATAACAAACTTTATTTGCACATCTGCCCAATAATCACACATTAGAGTTGTGTTTCACATAATTTCAGTAACCATGATTATAAGTCCTGTGTTGATTTGTCCTGACTATATACCATATGCATGACTAATCACTCTAAGTTGTGGTTCTTTCCCATCTTGTAGCATTGCTCTAATGACTGTGCCAAGTGCCCGTGTGAGGAAGGAGATGAGTCTGATCACTGCGAGCACTGCCAAGTAAGCTTCTTGACTTAAAAAGGATTATAACTGCTATAACAATAAACAGCACTTCATTTTGCCCAGTTCCTCTTTGCGTTAATCCTTTTTGTTTGTTTTGTTTTCCAGGGTTGCTCAACCTGCTACATTTGTCCCATTCTTTGTGACACAGTTTGCACACCTGGTAAGTGCTAGTTGTGTTTCTGTGGGGGTACTGATGTGTGTTCACAGATTTAATTAACTTTGGTTTGACATAATTTTTGTATTTCTCTTCAGGTGGTCTTTTTGATGAGCTAACTGGATCCCTCTTTCAGTAAGACTATTCACATTTAAAAAGACAAAGATATTTTTAGATGCATTATTGTTGTACTGTTGCCTTTACACACACTTTTGCTTTTGTTTTTGCAGGACTGTTGCCTCTCTGCTCTGAGCTCCCTGGGAATTATGCCCGTTTGCTTATGTGGGAAACTGCTCCCCTGACTTCCCCACATCAAACATGACCTTGTCATGAATCGAGCAAACAAAAGCCAAGATATGTTTATGTTTTAAATCATACTTAAAGCTCTCTTGTAAGAAGAAAAGAAAAAAATCAGTGCGCAGGTTTTGCACATATGGTTTCTTTTTTCTTCTTTTTCTCTTCTTTTGTCTTTTTATTGTTATAAAAAATATATAAAGCTTGACAAACTTGACATGGCATCAATCATGCAGACAAGAAAATATGTATGAAATATATATAAATGGCAAAAGCAGAAGTGTTTATAGGAATATGTATGACTGCAGCAGAGGCCAAAAGGAACATGAACATTATGAAAATCTGCAATTTCTCAGGTTGTGTCCTTTTTGACTTCTTGTGTCTTGCATCCAGTAAATATTGTTGTTCTTTTGATAAAAATGTGTTCAGCGTAGCTGATTTGTGCATCATGAGCATCCTTTAGCTTCTTTGATTTAATTGCTAGACTCTCTGAATGGTTCACAATGAAGAATTGGGTTCAGAAAGGGAAGTTATGGGTTAAAGATTTGGTAAACAATAAGAACCGAAAGCCAGTAAGGCAGGTGTGCAAATGTCAAATGTCATGACTTATATTCCTCAAGGGGTAATTCAGGCACTTAGTCCTCCATAACACACAGAAACCTGTAAAAAAAACAGATTACCAAAAAGGGAAAAATGGTCCAAATCAAAGCTGAAACTTGATGCCAACATTTTAAAAATCTTTTCTAACAAGTAAACATGAAAACCTGTCAATCAAACAGGGACCCTGCGATGCATGTCTTTTTTGTTAGCAGTTTGTTGTCTTTTAGCTCAAACCAAAACAACTGTGCTTATTTTGTCGACAGACTGCCACAGACCAAGAGGTAAGTCATGGCTGTTTTAAAGCAGTAGTCAATGTGACAAATGAACCAAAGTAAATAGTAAAAATTAATCCAGTGTACTCAGAAGTAAACATCAGAAGATTACATGCGTTAATGTTTCTTAAATAAAACAATACATTTTATCTAAATTGGTAAGACCGAGTATGATCTTTTTGAGATTCCCCGCTAGTTAAAAAAAAATGTGTTCATTTGTCAGAGACTCGGCAAATAAAACAAAAAACAAACAAACAAACAGCAACAAATAGTCAAAGTCACAAATGTTGTTAAGTCAAGATCAAGTCTCTCACTGATCCACACAGTCAGTATTTGTCATAATAAACAATCATTTTCATTTGCAGTTCAGTCTGTAACACGCCATCGTGTCTAATGTTTTGGAAAAAGGTGTTGTGTGTTTGCTGGATTTCTGTTCCGCATAAACACAAAGAGAACTGGGCCTAATGAAGCATAGTGATGAATGTGTGAGGACATGAAGGGCAGAAAACCTGTTGTGTAGGTTCACTTACCAAAGTGATGCGTGTATAAACACAAGACTGGGTGACATTAAACATTACCAGGTAACAGACATGCTGCCCGTGTGATAACAAACTGCAAATCTCTGTACCTTTACCTATCAATATTTTGTAATAAGTTGACATATGAATGATGGACATTGATTATTGGATTTTAATAAATTTGTCTCCACTGTTGACTGACTAGTGTAATTCTAATTATGTAATAATAATCAATTGTGATTTGTGAAGGTTTTGTGTATAATAGTTTTATTTTATTTGATAATAGTTGTGGATGGTCACATGATCACTGTAGTATTGACTGCAAATAGGCACTTGTCTGTAGGTATGAGTGTCATTATTTTTGAGGGATGTGTCACACGAATAGAAACGTTCATTCTCACTGTCAGTGACTTTAATTTGTTCCTGAGGGCCTTACAACTATACAATGCACTGATTTAGATAAATAGTGTCACATGAAATGCAGGAGAGTGGGTGATATTTCAAAAATGTCATCTGAATAAGAACTCATACCATCAGCTTTGTTTGACCCAAACACTGAATATGGAGGCTGGGTTGTCCAACTCTGTTCAGTAATTAAAAAAAATGCACAGGATTGCATAAATGAGAATACAAATGATTAACTCTAAACAAAAAACAGAGTTTAAATAAGTTGTGGCAGTGAGGGGTCTCAACTGCACCAACACAGGGTTTTGCATAAGACCCTGCTTATATATTCACTTTTATTTCGTCTAGATTATTCAGAGGAGTAATAAATACTAAGGCTGATTTTTCTGGACTATAAAAAATAAAAATATGTGAAGCTCAATAGAAAGGTCTTCTATTTTCTGTGAAACATTTCGGTGTCTGATCATTTTGCTT
This sequence comes from Oreochromis mossambicus, assembly GCA_922035795.1. Taxonomy (NCBI): domain Eukaryota; kingdom Metazoa; phylum Chordata; class Actinopteri; order Cichliformes; family Cichlidae; genus Oreochromis; species Oreochromis mossambicus. Next base: position 11,073 of record CAKLIZ010001644.1, on the reverse strand, counting down.
ATTATAAAGCAATTTTTGGACACCATTTCTTCAGTTCTTCCAACCTCTGGGAGCAAATACATGATTTCATATTGTTTTCTTGCTTCTGTTTTATTTGAGTAGTTTCAGTTGTAATTTGAAGTAAATAGGTTTGAAGTTGCAGCTGGCACACTGGACTTCTCGGAGAAATCAGAAATGAATCAAACGTCACATTCAGCCACTAAAACTGATTTTTCGCTTCGGGAGTGAAAGTAAATAACTTTTGGCATATTTAACAAAAATAATAATTATGTCCTTTACTTTTTTCTGCATTCTTTTGTAAAACTGTATATTTAAAAATTCATAATCATTTTTTATCATTAAAAATGTCACTTTGATTCAAACGTTTGTGGATACTGGTAGATTAACCATTACAGAAACATTAAAGATTCTCTTTATAATTACCAGTATTGTTAATTTAAGGCAGCTGTGCCATAAACCGTGGATGGTGGTCTAATTAATCTATTAAGCACTGTAAGTGTTAAGGTTAAATCAGGCTCAATTATTTCACCTTTGCATTGAGCCTCTGCTCTATAGGTGCCTGAGTGATGTATCAATGAGTAGAAGTAATTTAGTTAGACATACTGACTTAACCAGATAACTGGTGTGCTCCTATTGATGCCTCTATTTTGAATACCATGTTCTGAGACTGGGAGAGTAAAGGTAGCACGATTTGTCAACATTTTAACAGTGAGTACAGTAAATTTTAACAATGTAATCAACACGTCTAATCTTGACAGCTCCTTAATGGAGTTTTGTAAGAAATGAGGATCACAAATCTCATCCAAGTGATCATTTGAGATCTTTGTGATGCACATTCTTCAGTTTATTCTGTCTTAAGGCACTTAATTGGGTGTCAGTTCAGAGATGGACTGTTATGTACTCAAATACTGGATGACTCACAGTCCACACTTGAAGCAGCTGAGAAAAAAAACAGAATTTTCACCGGCCTTATACAAAGCAGCAAACTAGCATTAACAGAAGGGCTTCATTATTAAGTATTAACTAGCTATCAATGAGAGCATAACAGAGCTGCTTTGTCTTTCTCAAAGTATCAAATCTAGAGCAAATGGATTTCTTTTTTTCTTTTTAATTGATGACTGATTTTCTTTTCACCCTGAAGATGGATTATCCCACTCTCGTCTGTACCTGGGTTTCTGGCTTTTGGCAGCATGTGGTGAGTAAAATGTGTTAGTTTTACTTTTATAATGATTAGCACCATCCTTTTACACTCGTGTTATCCAGGATATGAATGAGCATTACTCAAAGTTAATTTTTGCTGTATTTCCGTTTCAGCCACCACAAGTAATTGGTGTTATCAAGGCTGTAGTAAGTATCTGATAAACATCTGAATGAATGATTTTGATCATATTTGGTTGACTTGTGATATTAAGTCTGCATCTCAATTTCACAGCTCACACTCCGAGTGAGTGGAAAAACCTCCCGAACAGTTTTTGTGGAGGATCAAAGCAGTCACCTGTTGATATCGTGACCAAAAATGTAATGACTGACCCTAACCTGGGAAACTTCAACCTCACCGGTTTCAACTCTCAGGATGTCTTCATGTCCATTATGAACAATGGACATACAGGTACACAAACTACTCAAGTATTTTACTTCATTTAATTTTTGAGATACTTCACTGCTAATACTGAAAGTTGAAATGCAGTGTAATAGCAAATATCCTGTTTGTAGTATGTTGTAGAAGTCAAGAAAGACTTCAAAGCCATCCCTGTCCTAATTAAATATGCTTATCAAAGTTTTTCATGTTGCACCATTTGTAGTGGAGTGCATGTTAAAAGGAAATGAAGCTAAAGTGAGTGGAGGTGGACTCAGTGGAACATACACCGCACTTCAGTTTCACTTTCACTGGGGTGATTTAAATCATCCGGGTTCAGAGCACACAGTCGATGAGCACAGATATCCAATGGAGGTACAATGTTTCTTCATCACTTGACATCTAAGCATCTTTTCCTTATTTTGCTTTGCCTTATAAATGGTTGGAATCTCTTCCAGATGCACATAGTCACTCAGAAGGATCATCTCACTGATTTCCATTTGCTTAGTGTCTTTCATTTTAATCTTTTCACAGGGAGTGAGGTTCACTTAAACTATAGCATCTCTATTGATGACTTAATTGGAAATGTAAATTTGACAAAGTTCTACCGATACATGGGTTCCCTGACAACGCCTACTTGCAATGAAGCAGTCGTGTGGACAATCTTTCATGAGCCAATCCACGTCAACAGCGAACTGGTGAGTTCTCTTTAGCATAAGAGGGGCAAAGGTTGTGTTTAGTGAATGTAAGGAGATCTGCAAATATGAATGTTCTCTCCACCTTTTAACACAAACACAACTAACTAAACGGTCCAAGCTGTATGGGAAAATGCTGAAGAGAAAGCTTCTTGTATTAATTAATGTGCATTTGAAATCAGTTAATTTATTTCTTAATCCTACTGAATAGCTCGACCAGTAAATGACTCATGGCAAATAGAAACCTTCTGTCTGTGTTGGAATCACAAACAGTAACAGTACAGCAAACGCTGAAACGTGCAGACAAGCATCCCCAGACTTACTGGTGAGATACCATCAGAACATACTGGTACATGCTGGTGTCTGCTTTGATTATTGTGTTTGATTATCATGCCTTTTATTTATGTTTTTTCTGTTGACTGTATCACCAAGTGAAAATGTTGGGCAAATGGCATGTGACTGTGTGGGATAAACAGATAATTCTGAGTCATGCAAATGTAACAGAATGACACGTGAAGTCTTTCTTTTCACCTTATCTACCTGATGGCAATCAGCTCTCTGCAGTTAGCGAGGCGTACATATGTCTATGTAAGCCCTATACTTGTCTGGTGGCTCGGCAGGTGCATGACTCTTTGAATTTAACTTAAAGCATCAACCAGCATATAAATGTCTTAAAACACTCAGAGGACCTGTTTGCATAGTCTGTAAGATTATGAAGCACCTTGTGAGCCTGGATTTGACAGGCATAATAGATGGATGAGATCTAAGAGTTTATTTTTGTGGCGATAGTAGATATCTACTACAATTATTATAGTTTTGTATTTACTATTTATTTTTTTCCCCTATTTTGTTTTTGTTTTTGAGTTGCTTTATTTCAGTAAAAGTTCAGAACAGATTTGCTAATCATAATATGGAGGATAATTGTCAGGGGCAAGATTTAAGATGCCCAGAGCCTGTATTACATTATTGGCTAGTTTACAGTCTCAGTAAATAGATGCACCAAAGCCTCATTAGGCGGGGCATTTCCTAAACTTTCAATTTCCATGCTTTTATTTTTGTGTTTGTACCTGAGAGAATCTACCATAGCTGACCTTGTCTGGCAGGACAGCCTGATGAACAGTCAAATGACATAACAGCCACAGGCCCTGTAGTAAAATGGGCTCCACTAGAGATATTCAAGGACACAACCAAATTTACAGTTTTTTAATTTGATGGCAACAGCGTCAGTCAATCAAATTGGGATGAGGGCAATAAAAGGCAAAAAGTAAGTGTAACCCAGTAGAGAAAACCACTTTTGTTGTTATTCTTTCTTGTTTTTGCTTTATTTGTATAAATGTATTTTCATTCTTTTATTTTGAAAAGAAACGTTTATTTTGAAAAAAGAAAGTGTTATCCTCCAGCAAACTTTATTTTTCTGTTGCCGGATCACAAGGGGTAAATGCCTTTTTCATTGGTTGAAAGTGGTTTTAGCCCTGTCTTCCAAAACACCAGATCATTTCACATGAGCTAGGTCTTTTCGCACGTGGAAGTAGATGAGACAGGCCACGGATAGATCGTGCGAAATTTTCTATCATTTTGGTGAGTTGAGCCCATGTGTTTGGAAAAATAATAATGTGTTAGTCTGTTGCTAAAAGTTGTTTCTTCTGTTCATGCTGATTCGTGAGTGGTAATTTGCTGTTTAAAAATGATGGAAATGCTGTTTGTGGTAGAATTTGTTTAGCATACTTGAAGGATGATTGAAAAAAATCTATTATCTTGTTGGTTATACCTATTAATCACAATTTCATGGTTGAAAAGAGAACGAGAAATTCATTTGTTGTTTTACATGTGGTTAAAATAATTTCACGTATAACGAGAGATATATTCAAAGCATGCATGTAATGTATTACTGTGGCAATGTGGAAAAGAGATAAAGAACTGAAGCTATAGCTGTGATACAAGAGAAGAAACGGAGCTGGCTGTGTGCAATAATGTTAATATCGTTGTGCAGGCTAGGTTTTTTTTTCCTTGTTCGTGTGGAAGGAACTAAGATTCTGGATTACGATGGATTCTCCCCGGATGGAGATGGCGAGCCTGAGCCCGGACTGAACATTTTGCAAGGAACTTACTCTTCTTCCTCGACGGAGACTCCCAAGTGGTAACACACAAACCACAAACGAAAGAGAAAAAGAACTAGACTAATAAGAATTTCTGACTTGACAAATGACCAAAGACAAAAAGACAATTGAACATTGAGCTCAAATTTTTGGGGTTATTTTTGTTTGCCGGCTTATTCTTATTGTTATTATTACCATTTCTACTGTCAATGTGGAATTTGTGTCTTGTTTATTTCATTTTTGTGCAAAATAATAATCGTTGCTGCTCAAATTCCTGTCTCCAGCCATTTCATTCCATATTCGCCTCGCTTTCTATTGTAACCCTGCCGAACCTAACAACTGGTCCGTAGTTTGGCTGTCCTAAACTATTTAAAATGAATCAGTGGTTACATAAGTGGTACAAGAAAGCAGCTTCGTTTTGCAAATAGAAACAGGTGAGTAGAATATTTGGGTATATGCAAATGCACCGACCACAGAACAGATTTACCGTATTACAGCAGCTTGGCTTCTTAATAGAAGAGTCTGGGTGCTGTGGTCTGCTTTGAGTTTAGATCTTTTACACATTTGGAGCATCATGAATAGAATGGCACAACATTCCCCGTACAAAAGTCCTGCAGCTGGTCTCCTCAGATGTTTATGGACTGTTGTTAAAAGAAGGAGGCCTGCTACAGAGTGGTAAACATGCCTTTTTTTAAAAGATTTGTTGCTGTCATCAAATTCAAAATGACCTTTTTTTCTTAAAATTGTATATTTTCTATGTAAAACATTTGATACATTTTCTGTTCTATTGTGATTTTTTTTTTTTAAATGGCATGTTTCCTTGTTCTTACCCCAAAGTACAGGCTTTCTGAATGTGCAAGGTTTTTTCAGTCAATGGTCTAGGGAGTGTATGTCTGTGCTGCCAGGTCACTAGCAGACTTTGACCTTCATAATGCATTTTTGATTGTAACATCACACTGGATGAGCCTTTGGTAATCCATTCTTAGATTAAGAAGTTTCCCATGGAAACAAAGCTGGATAATATCTACCGACCTACACAACCTCTTCACCAACGTCATGTGTATGCCTCCCCTGGAACTCCTCTGCCTCCCTGTAAGTTAGAAAATGCATAAATGATTGATACATTTTTATGACTCTGATTTGGCACATTACATATATGATTTTTTTTTTCCATTCTTCAGATGAATGGTGTTATGATCCACATCACTGTGGTATGTATCAGCACATTTATCAGGAGAGTTTTATACTGATTATACTCTGAGATCAGGATTTTGACTGAAAATGTTTTCTGCAAATAGCTGTCACTCCACCTTCTTGGCACCTTCTGCCTGGCTCCCTCTGTGGGGGTACACATCAGTCACCCATCAACATTGACACAAACAATGTTGTGCCGGACAGCCATCTTGATGCCTTTTGTATTTAAAACATTTGATGACAAGCATGCTATCAAGTACATCACCAACACAGGCCATTCAGGTTTGAAGATTTTTTTTATCATTTGTAATGGTTGATGTAAAGGTTCTTATTTACGTAATTACAGCATCCTACACTATTATGCCAATCTTTTTCATAGAAATTAAAAGAGTATGTGTGTAATATTCTTTTCTTGTGTTCTTAAACAACTTTCAGTGAAGTGTGTACTGGTGGAAAATTTGGTGAAGGTTTCAGTTTCACTTCCACTGGGGTGACACATCAGATATGTCTGAAGGCTCAGAGCATACTGCAATGCGGACTCAATAAGATACCCGATGGAGGTAGTGACAAAGATTAAGCATCTGAAGCATTTTTCCCAAACACCTAGCCTGTTTATATTTCATGCCATTAATTTGGTCTTTTGTCCAGATGCACATTGTAAGCAAGAGAAAGGATTTAACCCTGGATGAGGCACTACAGGCACCTGATGGCTTGGCAGTGTTGGGATTCTTTATTGAGGTTAAACCTGGACAAGTTAAGTTGTTAAGAGCATCTGTGTGCTATATTCATTGTCAAACACTTTTGATGGCTTGTGATACACATTCCAAACATGTCAAAGAAAGCTAAATCTATGCTACACTCAAATTTCTGAAGGGATCTACTAAGTGAGACGGGCAGAAAAAAATAAGTAAGACAAAATAGTTTCAATCTCTACCTATCCAACGCACAAAGTTATGTGATCACTGTCTCAGGCACTCAGTGTCATCGTCTTAGAGCTATCTGATTAACAGTGCAGTTTATGCTGGTGGCAGGGGACAGTTTTAATATCAGACATGGGAATCCATTCCTGATAGTTAAAGTAGAAAAATATATTTTGCACTCTATATTTGAATTTAAAGATCATTAGAATTCAACACAGATCTGAGAAAAGTAAATAAACATCTCTCAAATACAAAAAATATACAAATCTCTGGCATTAGCAAAATTAATATAAAGCTCACTCTCAAGTCATATTTTTGCAGAAATAATGACTTCAACTGAAAATAAAGATGATTAATCGTTTTCCTAAATACTTTGCATTATCAATGTCAGACTAAAACTCTGGTCATAATTATGCAATCATGTGAGATGCTTTAAGCTACAGAAGTGATGAGCATCTTTGTGGTTTTAAAAAGTCACGTAAAAAAGAATATTATTTCTTTATGTTATGTTCTTTTTTAAAAAAATCAATTATTTGATTAATTTTAAAAGTCAATCAAGGCTTTCAAAAACCTTGAAGCAATTGTTAGTTCTATAAAGAAAGCTTGCTGTTATTTCCAGTATCATTTTTAAAAAAAAAACTGAGTTGTGGGTAAACAGTTTCTCCTAATGTCGATTTTCCAGTCTACCCCTACTACCAAGAGCACCTCTCACGGGAGCACTTCAAGCAGCTCTCATGGGAGCACTGGATCAGGATCAGTAAGTTTCTGGTTTTTTGTTTGTTTTTATTTTAGCTTTGTTAAACTACAACCCATATATTTGAGTTTCTCTCTAATTATCCGATATAACTGTCTTGATAGACACATCCTACATCAGCACCAACATCTAACACAGACGCCTGGAAAAACCTTACCAGCTATCTCTCAAAGATACACAAAATTGGTGAGCACACATGTACTTTGTTGAATACGAAAGCAAAATTCTGAAGCAGATCACTGCATCTTGAGCATTTTTTTTTGTTTGTTTCATTGTAGGTACAACAGTGATGGTCACAGGTGAGATCTCCATTGATGACTTGCTTGGCAATGTGAACCTGCATGCATACTATCGCTACAGTGGGTCCCTAACCACACCTTTATGCAGTGAAGCAGTTGTCTGGACAATCTTTAAAGAGCCAGTCAATGTGGACTTAAACCTGGTAAGTTTTACCCATCATCTTTAATGGCAGATATTTTAAAAAGATAATTTGCTAGCCTTGAGGCCTTTGCGTAGTATGCCATACAGATGAAGAAAAATGGGAATGATAATATATATGGCTGACATTCCTGGTTAAAATTACTGTATTCCCTTTGTATTGAAATGTGTACACAATGAGAACACTGAGTGTTAACAAGAGGAACCTACATTGGAAAACAAATGCTTATTTGTGGTGGCTGTAACTAAAGAGCTAGAGCTGGTCATCATGGTTAGATCCCTATGAAATCCCTATGATCCCGCTGTGAAAATTTTTCCAATCTGCATGCCAAATATCCTTTGGCACAATACTAACCCCAAGTTACTCTCAGACGCATCCATCAGAGTTTAAATATGAGTGAACGATAGAAAGCACTTAAATAGACAAAACATAGAAAAAAGTGCTTCTATAAATGGGTGTGAATGAGGCAAGTTGTATAAAGTATTTTGAGTATGAAAATTGCTTTAGAAGAACTGTTACAGCTGTGGCCATAAGAACATTGTGTGGGCTGTTTTGTTCTGTCTCTTTACTGTGCTTAAGACTCTTTGCAGGTCCCTCCCCTAATGAAGAGTAGTGAGCAGCTGATTGGCCCGTGGAACACGTGACCGCATTCAAAAGGCCACTCTGACAGCTCCCGCCAGAGAGAGAGAGAGAGAGAAGCGAGCGAGCAGTTTGACAGCCGACGTGGTCCTGGCCCTGGTTTCCAGCCTATACTTTTGCTGTGTGTTTGTGTGAGCGTGTTCTGTGAGAGCCGCTCCTCATGTATTAACTTAGTGCTTAGGCACCCATAGAGTGAAGCGGAAGGGGTGAGCCGCCTTTTTCTTTGGACCAGTTTTCTCCTGTTTTCCGGGTTAGGGAGCGAGGGTTAGTATTGTCATTTGTTTGTTCTGTTTCTTTCTTAGGGTTTAGTTAGTTTTCTCTGGTGGGACTTAGTTGGTTTTGTTTATTATTTTTGGCCTGGGTTCACCCTGGAGCTATGCTTCATTACCTTCAATAAAATCACTTTTTTTACTCACAACTGGTTTTGGATGTTTGGCTTGGGAATCAGGGCGGGTATTTGTCTCTCTCTCCTCCAACCTTATGTGCGTCTCTACACGCCTAGACTAGGGGCGTAACATAAATGGGGGCTCGTCCCTTTTGGTTTCGTGTGATTGGTTCGTTTCCTTTTTGCGTTTACGGTGGGGGGAACGTCATTGAGGAAGAAAAGGAGAGTGTCATTTGTCTGTGTGTTAGGTGCGAGTTTTTGCGGCCCTGGGTGATTATATGTGGTTAGTTGTCTGCAGAGTTGTGTTTGCTTTGCTCGTGATGTCGTTTGACATGGATGATTTTGCGCAACAGCCCTCCATTGAAAAGTTGGAGCGGTGCACAAAAGCGGATTCACACCAACCTGACAAACATTTCTCTGACTTGTTCGTTGACATTTATTAGGCTGCCCTCTCCTCGTAGAACCAAACTTCTCCTTACAACGCCTCACTGCCTTACTGTCGACTAGTGGTGCCCGCTCTGATTTGAATTTACGTCTCAAAGACATATGCCATGTGTGCTTGTTGAACAGAAACATAAGTTACTGTAAAAACAATCTACACAAAATACACCCAACAAAGAATCAGTAAACATACTTCATACAAACCTACTGAGAGGCTACAGATTGTCTTACTAACAAAACAAGATCGAAAAAAGCTTCACTTTTACTTTGTAATCTTGAAGGAACCTTATGCAAATTTTAAATTTAACTTGCATAACCATTTCCCTCACGATCCTTGAGGAAAGGATACTTCATTACCAGCGTCTTCACAGCTTGCACATATTCAGAATTTGTGGGATACCTGTAATATCAGAAGAAACAAGTGTTAGAGCAACTGCTGACAAACAAACTTTATCAAGTGTCAGTTATTGTTTCTTAGTAATGTAGCGTTTATTTTCAATATGACAGATTCAGCTTTTTCTAAAGCAACAAGCTAACATTACCCTGATTAACTTACATAGTATACTGTGCCACAGCTTCATATAGAACTCTGATTATTGTGTGTCTGTCCCTTGGATTTTTATGGCACGGTTCTTTGTTGTCCAGTTTTAGTTGCAGATTTTTGGGGAATCTTGGAATTTCAAAAGAGGCTGCAGTCTCAAAGTATTTTCATTGCTGTGAAAACAGTTAAGTGTTTGTTTTTATTGCATGAATTGAAGTATAAAACACTACAGTAACAATACATATGGTAGAAACAATGATCATATTAACTAAATCCTAAAAGTGCATAACGGCCAACATGTATGCTTCAGACATACTAACTTCATTATAAATAAGAAAATACCTTATTGAAGTTGACGAAGTAAACGGTTGCCAGTCTTCTGGAGAGACAGTCTGTAGAGTCAGCGTCACTGAAGATTCCTTCATCCTTGACACAAATTGGTTGAATTTAACCTGCTTTTTGAAGGATCCTTGGAAAAGGTATGCAACCATAGTCTCAGTAAGACCGCAGTCAACTGTGTCACCATCAACCTCATTGTCTGCAAGATAAATGGTAGTACAAACTCTAAATTCCATGTAAGGATATTTATCACCACATTTTTACATGGGTAAAAACCGTATATCACACACATTAAAACCTTTTGTACAACTTCTTTCAGTTCAAAGAAATATTCATTAAAAAAATCAGTAAGTTAAATAAAATAAACCAAATTTTTAGAGTGAATCCTCTCGATATGCAAAGTTTTCATTTTTAAATTTAGATGTTTGTTTGGGACTACTGGACACAGGAGAGCAGAGTCTGAGCATGCTTTTGTGCCCTTTCAAGTTTGGAAGAAAAAAAAGACTAGAATGCTGTAATTTGTTAATATTCACTACTAAGGTGACTCCTTTCTCCAGATTTCCGACAGTTTCTGCCATCTGTTCTTTCAGACCGATTACTTATAGCGATAACACCCGCAGGACCGTATTACAATCTCAGATTACATGCTGAAAAAGTTCCCACATTGCTTAAAACGCAACTATCAAACCCCAGCTGCGACACCCTTGTTATATTTTAAACAAGTGCGGCGTCAAGATATTTCCTTTAAACGTTATATTCAGCCGCCCATGTGTGTTGATGGCCTTGGAATGGATGTAAAAACGTGATTTTATTAAACCATTAATACACTAACGGTAAACTGCATTCAGCTACCAGGGAATCAAATTTCGCGCCGTTCCGCTGCGCAGGGGTTACCGAACCCATAGACTGTGGCCGAACCACATATATAAGTTCAAACTTATACAAATACTATGTGTACACATTTTTCATTTTTCAGAACTGTGACCTCAACTTTACACATGAAACGTTTGTAATGGAATTTCTTTCACTTATGTATTAATCACGTTATTGTAAT
>CAKLIZ010001643.1:0-32953 GCA_922035795.1 Oreochromis mossambicus | reverse complement strand
CAAACCTAAACTGGGAAACACTAAACTATGATACTATGACAAAGACAAGAACATGTTTCAGGGCAGCTATCGGTGACTAAGAATCAACAGCAACAGCATAGAGCAGTTGATGGGTTCATCTAGCATAAACCTATCGCTGGAACGCCAAGACAATTCTACTACAACAGCAAAAGCATTAGACACCAGGCTGAACTCTTTGGGTAATCTCGTGCACGGGGGAGAGAACCGTGACGAGCGCCGTTCCTCTCAGTCACTCTCAGTTAGCTCCCCTGTAGCACTGCTCTTTATTGTGGTTACATGAATATGTATAGGTTCATTAACATATGATGTCTTACATAGGCATACATGTGAACAAAGAGTTCTGTCTGTGTGTATGCGTGTGTGCGTGTGTGTGTGTGTGTCAAGATGTGACCCTGTGAACGACTCCCCAAAGCTGGTGCCAAGAGTCCAGTGGTCCACCTAAACAAAGGGCTCTTATACTTAAACAGATACAGAGTAGGTGTCCTCCTACACTCAAAAAAATGAATGAGGTGGATTGTTCAGTGTATATTAATTATTTATTTTTATTTTACTTAAAATATATGTTTTTGTTAAGTTAACATATGTTTTTCTAATCAAGTCTACGTAATTGTGTCTATTATTCACTGTACATAATACTAATGTGTTACTTGATGGCATAACATTTAAGTCAATTAGGATCGATATACTTTGTATATCCACAAGGTGGCAGTAATGCAAAAACAGTTGTAATGAAACCGCGAAGAACAACAAGGTTTCACGGCTTGGGCCTGCTCATGCGCAAGACTTCAAATTTAACTTAAAAACGTTGTTTTGGCGCCAAGCTGCTGTTTCTTTGAGAGGTAAGACCACTTTTTTCTTTGACTATGTTGTGTAGTATCTACATGTCGAGCATGGTTATATTTTGCGTTTGTCTTATAAGACATGTTATATCGTTTGCGTGCGCTTGTTCTACATTAGTTTTACTGGGTCCTGGACATGCTTATTTTGTGGACTGTGTAAGAAACATTTTTATTGTTTTTTGTTTTATTAAGGGATTAGCTACAGGGGTTCATGGGGTTATTTTTTCATTTGCTTTCTTGGGATTCCTTTACTGTAATCCGAGAGTCATAAATATCGAATAGGATAGCATAAAGTGACATTTAAAATCCAAAAGGTCGAGGGCGAAAGCCACTGTGACACCATTGTTATGCTGTATCAGTAATCTGTATTATGTAAAAATGGTCTGTAAATACAGCATGTTTCCTAGCGGAGTTATACATATCAACATAGTTATAAATTACAGTTTGTTAAATCACACACTTAATTTTTTTAATAAAATTATTCACGACATATGAGTGGACAGACAATGGAGGCCGACAGACCTGGTGATAATTGCTTCTATAGAAAGTTAGCACATGGCAGTGACAATCTCTTGCTTTTCTTCTGAGTAGTATTTTATTTAGTTGTAATACAATCAATAATTTGCTTCTTGAAATTAAGTAATGAATTTCTTGTTTTACTGTATAAATTTCAGATCCTGCCTTTACCTGCTCCCTCCTATACTGATGTGGTGTATGTGGTACTGCTGAGCTTGTATGTGGTATGTGAACTGTTATACTTTTAAAAACAAAACTGTTTTATAAGTTAATTTTTCTTTAGTGACCCATCCCATGCCCCTGTTATTTCTTCTTCAGATCTGAACCAGTGTAAAGGTTGCAGTTCAAAGACCTCAGGTATGAAATTCTTTTCAGATCAGCTGTGATCAATATTTTTTGGAACTTGATAAATAACAATAAAAGCTGTAATGGCTCCATTAGCATTTTGTGTAAATGTTTGTGTTAAAATTATAGCTTTAATGAGGTCTTTCTACATTAGTTTCAGTTATAAAGTATGTATATGTGTACATATAGTATGTATATTTACAGTAACGTATGTTGTGTTTGTTGACATGTTTTCAGGTGGAAGCAGAATTTGTGAGGATTACTACTGCTCCACTTGTTCCAAGACTTTTTGCACAACTTGACCAATACACTGACCAGCTCATAAAAGTCTTCAAGAAAAAAGGAGGCGCTGCAGTGAAGAAAATTAGACAAATTTTGGCCCCAGCCACACAGGTGCGTTATTCTGTTGGTAGCAAAATATTATGGCTAATAAGATCTCTTTCAAATTTAAACAGCTAGTGTATGGTAGCTGCACAGTGTACTTACATTTATATTAAGCAAGACAAAGTTTGGTACTCAAAACTTTGGAATATTAAAATTACCTAAACATAAGTAAAATCTGATCCCTCAATTTCGGGTTAAACCATAAGTGAATGTTTTTATGTTAAAGATCAGTTTTTGAATGCAAAAAAGATGATGTATTAGTTTGTCTATACCTCCATTATGGACATATATAATGTGGTGGAAACCCTGCCCAACAGGTTAACTATTCATGTCCATGTGATGATTAGTTGGTCTTGTGTACATGTCTATCTGTGCAGTGAATATGTCATTCATTTTGCATATAATGTGAGTTTATGTCATCCTAAAGTATTTCTGTTTTCTCTTCCTGTATCTCTGCCACACTCTACAGAAGGAAACTATTGAAAAGGGGAGGGAGTGTGTCCTCAGGGCACTACCTTTTTACCTGAATGAAGACCCAACCATCCTCTTCAAAGAATAATTGGTTGGTAATTTTAGTTTAGTTTTTTATCTGTATTAAACCAAATTTTGAATAACTAATGTTGTTGCATGTTGTAGTGTTGTTGTTGTTGTAATTTGCATGGAACCTGTTTAAATGTTTTGGGGAATCTTCTTGTATACCCAAACTATTTATATTTATTGTTGAATCTGTAGTCTAAAATAGTAGCGCACTGGGGTGCATGTTCCTAATATTGTGTTTACTTCATTAAAGGGTAGCTTTGGCTCTTTTTTTTTCTTTTCTTTTTTTTAATTTAACTGGACGCCATTTTTCTTTGTTTTTGTGTCTAAGCTACAGCTACAGCTGTTCAGAGGGAGCTGGAACAAATTACCCTTGCTATCTTCACCATCGAAAAAGCTGATGTCAGCACTCCTCCAGCCGATGTGGATATAACCATCTAGGGTGTTCTGCATGACCTGGAAAACATGGCCTCTGCATGTGCACTCTTAATGGGTGGGATATATGCACTGAATCTCAGTTAACCTCGAGACTGAAAGCTTTCTTTGAAGTACTTCAGAAGCTCTTCCTTCATCTGTATGTCAGCAGACTCTTGACCAAGGTACAGATGCTCAAGAATAAACTGAATGAATAAGCCAACCCTTAATTTGGATGATGAATGTTCTGTCAGATGGACAGAAGTTTTTCAGAGGCTGAATGGGAATAAAAGGGTAATTTGTTGAAAATGACAGATAAAGGGAAAATTACATTTAAGAGAAATTTTGAAAAGTTTGTAAACTACTACAATTTGACAGATTTTACTCTTGTGGGTGGGGGGGGGGGCTAGTAAGAGACAATCAAAAGTATTGAGCTTTAAAGGATTTAATTGACAGCTGATACTGCACCAGAAATGTTGAAGGGTGGTGTGTATATTAGCGTTCAAGGTATATTGTTATGAGGTGGAAATATGTTCATATTCTGTTTGTGTTACATTGTGTACATTGTAAAGGTAATTGCAATACATACTAAGAATAAGGGTAAGTTAGGAATGCAGGATGAATGTATATTTTGTGGACTTTTAAAGACGAACAATTGTTTCCATGCTAAAATGTTTACAACCCAAGTTTTTTGCCCAAACACTGGTAAAATAAACGTTGAGGGTGGCAAGTGTTAAATGGTTACTGCTGTGCTGTTGCAAAAAACTGAACGCTGACAAGCTGTTTTATTGTTAGACCATAATGCTGGCATGTTTTATTAAAGTTTTATTTGGGATGGTTATATAATTTTTTTGATTGCTAGTATCACTGGACTATTTATTATTATTATTATTATTATTATTATTACAACATTAATTTTTTTTAATTGTGGCTGTTGAGGTGGACACTTCACTTTGCATTGTTAAAGGAAAGCACTTCATTGGCGTTGTGTTACTGGACTGACCCTAAGCAATCATTGCAAATAGCAACTTTGCTGTCCATTTTAGACACTAAAAGAAAAAACACAGCATCACATGTGCATAACTCAAGTGTCATCTTATCAACATGTTATGTGGTCTTCAATGTTTTTTTCTTCTATTTCTGGCAGATACAGACATTTAATTTAAAGTCTTGATGTTGCATCTGTCTACATACTGTTAGTTACTAACCCTAATGACCTGTTGTGTTTTATTTTGGACTGGGTTTACACAAATGCTCACTGAATGTGTTGGCAATAAAAGAAATTTAAAAAAATAAGTTGGATGTACTTAATTCATTTGTGTGGAACCTGTTGACAAAATAGATTTATGTAAAACTAATTAGTAAAGCACAAGGTGGCTGAAAATATAATATTTGAATTAATCTAACTTAAATTTAACATTTTACTGCCACAAATAAGAAATGTGTTGAAGTAACCAATCTAAACTATCTAACCTGTAAATATATTATTTATGTTCATACAACATAATTTGATTTAGGTAGTCTTAAATATGTCTTGTTAATCTTAAGTAGTTTTTTAAAATTAGATGAACTAAAGATTTTTGCTTTAAACTAACACAATGCAATTTCGTGGAACCTGTTGACAAAATAATTTTAATTAAAGTCAACGTTTCATTTTTTTGAGTGTATACCATAAATCAGTAAGAAAAGGTACGACCTCTCTCATGACCTTAGGATGTGTGGGTATGCCACACTGAAAAAAATGCAATAGGGTGGTTGTTGAATTTGCATAGAATTACTTCATATATCCAGCATGACTAATTTAAATTTCACATCTAAACATATTTTTGTCTTTTAATTTTCACATATTCTTTAAGAATATTCATTCTTTTAGAATAAATCATGTTGAAAAGAAACAAGTTAGTCGTGTTTTCTTCTCAAGCTCCGCCCCCTGGAAAGGAAAAATCGGCTGCACTGTCCGCCATTTTTGTCTCTCGCTTTGGAAAATCTACTACCATCTGGAGTTTTACACTTGAAGGTAAATAAGATTTTAAAGCTAACACACCAGTGAGAAAGAGTGTAGACCCTTTATATATGTGGACTTTTACTGGGGTGTTGTTATTTTACAGGTATGTGGGCTGTTTATCGAAAACCAGGAAAGTTAGGCTCCAGTTAGCTAATGGTAACCGAAATTATGCGATAAGCAAATTAGTAATTAACATATATAATGTGAGTTAATATTGTTTATATATTCTTTCAGTCTAAATTAACAGACTATTACAAACTTGCATTGGTGACTGTAGTAAGTGGTGGTACCTGCAGTGTCTTAACCATTAAACAAGCTAATGTAGGGCCGGGATATGACTAGTTTGTTGAAACATGTCTGCTGCCAATGTGACTGCGCACACATGGTAACATTACCAGCACATAGCCACAGCCGCTATAAACATGCTAAAAGGTCAATCTAGCTTCTGTAGTCAGCAGCTGGAAGACTCAACACAGACCCAAGATTCAGTGTAACGGTTATCTAAATGTTGTGTGTCCTGTTTGTAAGCCCAGAAAAAGAAATTAAATAAAATGATGACCTTGAGCTTCAAGCTAATGTAAGCGTAATGCTATAGCATAAAGCTAATGCAATGATGAGGTTGTTAAATTAGTAAAAATACAGTAAATATATCCAACATGAATAATTTATATTTTTGGTCTAAACATAATTAAGTCTCACGCCTTTCACTTGTTTTAGAAGGATGTTCAGTCTTTTAAAACCAGTCATATCAAAATAACAGAAAATAGTTATGTTTTCTGTTGAAACTCCACCCCCCAGGGTGTGTTCTGTGAGGGAAAATTCACTGTGGCGGTCCGCCATTTTTTGTCTTCGCTTCGTTTACCTTTGGTGCTGAGCTTTACTTTGTCGAGGTAAACTGAAAACTACATGTTTGAGAGGAAACGAAGAGAACATCCATTAGATGGGGAAGTTTTTCTCATGAATTGCCGTTGAGCAACATAATGGAAAAAACAAGTAATTCCTTAAGTTAACTAACGATAATGCTAGCTTAAGCTGCGGGACAATATTATGTGCATTAGCTTTTTTTCAGTGTGTGCCCAGTCACATTCGCTTGTTTTTTTCTCAGTGAATACAGACTAACTAACTTGTGTCCATTTAGTTAACTGGTTGTACCTAAAATGTTTTAGTTAAACAGTTAAACAAGCTAGTTTGCCATGGGTGGGCTCTGTGTGTGTGTGTGTGTTCGGAGGGGGGGGGGGGGGGGGTCTTCACTAAAGTCGGTTTATTTAGGGCATGACACCTATGCAGTATTCATTAGGAGAGGAAGTGCATGACTTGGGGCTTTATTTCATGTTCTGGGGCAGTGAATGTAATGTACTGATAACATGTTAAAGACAAACAAAAACCCAACAAATTATTTTAACTGATTTATAGAGAGACTGAGAGGAGGGCTTAAAGAGATAAGAAAAAATGACAATATAAATATGTTTAATTTATTTTTTCTGTATCGATATATGGTGCTTATCCCTGCTGAAGGGCAGATTGGTGTTGCTTCAGAACAATTCTCTAGCGTTGTTACGTAGAGGTGTTACAGTTAAGGTTTTAATAACATTATTTTATTTACTAGTGAAGCTTTGCATATGTTATCTCACATTCTGTAAGGTAAATTTTCTGGAAAGGTCAAATTAATTAATTTAACTAAGTATTAATGAAAGACCTTGATGTGTATATGACACTAATAGATGTAGTTTCTGGGTCATTTGGCAGAACTGCAAAATGGCCAGAAGGAGGCAACTGCTGTGGTTGCAAACAGGCTTTGGGTGGTATTGAAGTAAGGGCAACTATGGAACTGCTCAGCAACATGGGATCCATAGCTAATAAATAGTAATATGACAAAAATAACAACTTTGTGTGGATGTAACCTTGTGAGATCTGAGATTTTGACAGCATTTTTATGTGACAACTTCTCTTTTTAGATAAATGCAGAGTTTAAGCGCATTACCTCCATGCCACTGCAGTCCAGATTACTCTCGCAGATAGATGTGCTATCTGACAAACTAATAAAGGTCTTCAAAAGGCGAGGAGGACAAAGAGGAAGAAGACTTCAGAACATTCTGGAGCCCACAGCCCAGGTAAGAAAAAAAAAAATTTGTGTATACACTTTAGGGAAAATAATAATTTTAACCAAATGCTGCTTGTCACTCTATGCCAGGAGTATGTTGAAAATCACCTGGGATTTTCACAATTTACCATGGGTGCGGGTTTTTTTTTCTTTTACCTGCATTAGAACTATGTGTGGAGTTCATAGTTGAACACCTCTCTATGCTCTGACAGTATTCTGCTTCTTTGCATGGAGATTTCACTTCAGAAATGCATTACCTTTTTAAGCATTCTGAGGACTCAAATCACATGCTGTAATGAATCCATTTTTGTTCACCTAATGTGTTAATGTTAACATTTTTTGGAATAGTGACACAGATTAAAATAAGATTTGGTATAATGTTCTTTGACCTGTGTTCTGTTTAATTAAATTTTGGATTTCTACATTTACTAGGCCGCAGATGAAGCCATTATCCAACGATCTAATAAGGAAACAACCATGGGAATTTACATCATAAAGTCAAGAGATACCAATGGCAGCCCTGAGGACATCGGGATAGTCCTTGAAGGCCAGAGAGTCTGGCAGGATTTGGATAACTATACCCTAGCAGCTGCAATGCTGTTTGGACTAATGTACACTTTGAACCTCACCTACCCACTGGAAAAGTATACCTTGGAGGTATTATAGAAACTGTTTATGGAGCTCAAAAGGAACAGCCTTTCAAAGAAGGCCCAGGTTTTCAGGACCAGACTGTACGATTGAACAGTTTTCCAGTTATGATGTGGGAACAACATGTTTACCTCTTCGAATATGTACCATCCTTTCTTTTAAGCCAGCACTGGTAAAGTTGCAGTACATAGTGAAACTTATTTTTCTGGCACTTTTCAACTTGGGGCCTTTATTACTGCAGTGTTCAGTGTTCACTTTTCAAGCCATGGATCTTTTGAAAAAAAATTCAAACTTTGAATGTCCATTTTTCTCAATGGAAATGGTGCCTTGCACCAATTTCACCAGTTAGCAATTTTTTTTTCCCAAGGTGCACCACTACAAACAGATTGCATGGTCTAGTATTAGTGATTGTGATGTTTAGTGATAGAAGCAAGCCAATACTAATCAGTTTAGGTCTCTTGGTTTTGTGCCTGTGGATTATAATGTTATTTTAAGTCTCCTTTTTGTGTCATTTTAATAATTACACCCCTTTTGCCATATTACCTTATGGCTCTTACATTTAAAAAACTATTTTTTACATAAGCGTGATGTCATAAGGCCCCACAATGTTGAATCCAGGTTACAGCAGATAACTTTGAGGAATGTTGTGGAATGTTTTTCAAGAGATGCATTGTACAAATATGACTCATGTATATTTTGGAAGCCTGAATTGAAAGTCCATTGTTACAACTGTGTAGTATTTTCAAAAATACAGGTCATTGTTCAAAAATGTTTTGCTTATTTCTTTGATTGAAGAGAAAGTGTACAGTACATACAGTAAGATCAGCCTTAATTTAGTTTTATTTATTGAACACTCAATTATATATTAGATTATATATTATATATTAGAAATTTGTTATAAAATAAAATGAGCTTACCATAAAATAATCTTGTCAATATAACACATAGTAGTCCAATACAATTAACACAAAAAGTTCATGTCTGATAAACAAGTGGTTTCTATAAATATTTGACCAGAATGAAAAACGTAACAACAACATAAAAAAGTCATGTTCATGTTACCAGATAAATGTGTGCAGGTATAACATGAAAAACTCAGGTTAAGCAAACATAACTTAATTTCGTGCAACCGCTTACAATAATTTTTTTATGTTTATCCCACTGATTATTTTTTTCAGTGCAGAGTGCTCTGGGAGGCACACAGAGTCTTTGCAGATTGCTAAGGATCAGACATCCTATCAATATGCAATCGATTATATAACTAAGCTTATATGAGTGTATGTTTCTAAGCATGAATGACAATCCAACAATATAAACCTAACATTTCCACCCTGTTTGACATTTATGCTAGAAATTTCCTAGTTATGAACTCCTTATGTCTGACAGTTCCAGTACAAGCATTTTTATACCCAACATTTGTCAGTCACCCCAAATTACTGTAACAGTACACAGTTGATTAATGTGTTAGCAGCAGTGTTGGGTAAGTTACTTTAAATTAGTAACTTAGTTACATTACTAGTTACTTCTCTAAAAAAGTAACTCAGTTACTTCAAGTTACTCGTTACTTTCAGAGTAACTAGTTACTAGGGAAAGTAACTTTGGTTTTACTCAGACTTCTCTTGTTAATGTGTTGCTTCCGTAACTGGATACCCAGCCAGATTGCCAGTCTTCTAGCTTGCTTACTTGCCACAAGTGCACTGTGCCACCTACCAATAGAAAGGAAAAAATAATGCGCACATTTCCACGAGAGAAATCCCACGCCTGGACCGTCGTTGACCGCTGCCATGATTCTAGCCTGCTTTTTACATCCAACACAAAAACTGCAGTCGTGGTGCTTTTGATTGTACTCAGAACTTGGAAATTCTGCCTTCTGAATAGGAAGATGTAGGTAACACCAGACTGCAGATGAGCTGCATACAGAGCTGGACTGGGACAAAAAAATCGTCCCGGGCATTTTGACTAGAGACCGGCCCACCATTATAGGAAAAATCATAAAGCCTTTGAATGAAAACAAACACTGTTGTGACAGTGATGTACACTGTTCTGATGGTATATATGTATCAATCTATCAATCGTTTGTTGTAAGACTCAGATAATTATTTTTTTAAAAGCGAGACATTTTAAATGAGAATAATAAAGAAAAGTATTTCCTTGTGCCCCCCTTTCCCTGTTAATGCCCTACCTGGCCCCCTGGCAACACTTTGCTAGACCCACCCCTGCACAGTTACCAGCTGTCAGCTACTTAGAAAAGGATCCTGGTGTTATTTGTCTCTCAGAAACAGCTCATAACTTCCCTTCAACTCATTCATGTCACCTAAAAGGTAAACCTGTTTCTCCATCACCTGTTCAGCTCTGATGATTCAGTAAGGACATCTCCTGGTTTCATCTGCATGTTTCCCTCTCACCAGATAACCAAACCGATATCATGACCAGCAGCTTTACAGCTGTGGCTCCAACAAACATCAGCTGATACTAGAAATTAATATTAAATAAATTCTAACAACAGCTGATCAAGATTAAACGTGCTGCTGTTATTTAACGCGACATCCGCTGGTTTCCTCTTTCTGGCGCAAAGTGGGCGACAAATAAACAAGAGAGAAAAGCCGATCAGCTGATCATTGATCAGTTTCGTGATTGAAGTAGAAACAGGAGAGGAGAGAATGAGAGAAGAAGAGGCAGCTGTGCAGCTTCAGCTTTGTGTCTTTTTCATTGTAGCTGAAGTCCGGGACAAACTGTGTTCCTTTTCACCTCAGTACGAAACGCGTAATATTTTCTCTGAATACAGGACGATTCTGTTTTTTAGGGGACGGTTGGCAACTCTAATAATTAACCGTATGAACAAAATAAAGTTCAACATCAGTAACATAGCACCCACCCAGCAGAAACTGCGTCATGCTAGCTAGCACGCAGAACGAAAATGTCAGCATACCGAAAATAAACTCCACCTAAACTTGGTTTATATCTGACTCAGATAGACTGCAGGTCATAACTTCTTACCTGAAGTTCAGTTCACCTGACACGCGGACCGGCGGCCGCTGCGGGTCTCTCCTCTTGCCTCCCTTTTCCTTCATCCACCTGCTGGCCTCCACCACTTGCTAATGTTATTGAATCTGTGGAAGCTCCGCGATAGCCACCACACGAAGTAACGAGTAACGAGCCTATCTAAATCCCAGTAACGAGTAACGCGTTCCTGGTTTTGGCATAATAACTAGTTACCGTGCTCGTTACCACAATAATAACGTAGTTACTGTAACGCGTTACTTAATAACGCGTTAGTCCCAACACTGGTTAGCAGTAATCCTATTCCTCATTGATCTCATATAATGGTAAACTGCATCCTACAAGGAAGCAAGTGAATGTTAATAGTCAAACATAGGAATTAACATTTTCAAAATCATTCCAGCTTTGCGGTGTATTCCCCAGGTGTGTAAATCACACATCTCTCTGCAGAGCTTCATAAATGTATCTTCCAGTTGTTTCCATCATTGTCTGAATGACCAGAGTCCAAATGTATGCAGACATTGGTATACAACCATACCAGTTGGTTTTGTTGTTTGTCAATGTGGCTTTCAGCTATCTTCAAAGCTGCAGGCCTCGTCAGCACTCCTGTTGTATGGCCTCTATCAACCCCCATCACCTCACTTCAGGCATTCTTCCTGTGGGGGGATAGAACCAACTGGTGGATTATCTGCACCTATGAATCCTCTATTGTCCTTTCATCTCTGCAGAAAACCCTTTTTTTGGGAAAGGGTTTGGAATCTGGTTCAACATTTCAGTAATCTTGTAGAAGTGTTCATGATCAATGACACAAAGGAAGACCCTCTTCAGAGTGTCACTGTATGCACAGCACAGTGACACAGCATTAGGTGATGTTCATAGGGAATTGCTGTCAGTCATTCCCAGTCACCACCATAGCTTCTGGTTCCTGTGCTTTTCACAGAATCATGATGCCATCCTTGAACTCCCTCTGCGCTGTCGATTGGAGCTTGGCACGCTCCCCTCATCCATCAGATGCCTGTCTGTTATCCACAATCTCCTCTTGATGACCTCTGGAAAGCCCCGTGGCACAGCTCTCATTCCAGTGCAGCTTTATGGTTATTGCTGCGGTTCTGGAATCTTCTCATCATGACCAGTAGGGCCCCAAACAGCACGACCTTTGACCCCACCCACTGCCTGGGCTGTCAGCTATGCCTGGAATTGTCCCTACTTCTCACTGGGTCTCTGAAGATTTCTCAGGAGATTCCAACCTTTGGGATGATTTCTTCCAGCAATACTCTGGCTGCTGCACCTGTATCTCCTTACTAGAAGGAAAAACTTCCAACCATTTGGAAAACATATCAACCAACATCAAACCACATTTTCCTTTAGTTCAGTGAACTTCACTTATAGGCCATCAAAACCTTATCTGAACATGGATGCACCACTTGCATAGGTTTAATACCTGTACATAACCTGTTAATCACTCCTTTTGACACATGGACACTCCCATGAGTCAACTCATCAGAACTAGGACAATAACAACAATAAAAGATTAGTTAGATCATTTCCCAGGCAACATCAGGGCTTCTCCTCCAGAGTAGCTCCACTCCGGACCAGTAACCCTGTAATAAAAGATGTCAGTGTGTTTTGCATATTAATTTTGCTGAACTCCTGGCTCTGCCTGGAGCCTGCATCCACACCATCATTGCCTGGAAAACAAGATCTGTAAGTTAAATCAAACTTCACACTTGCAAACAATTGTAGATCATAAGAGCAATAAAGTATTCAGCATCACAGAAACAAATGTCAATGCAGTTTTTCTTCAAACCATTAAACCACTACTACCACCATAATGTGCCCCAAACATGGATCATCCCATGTATTTATTCCAGATTACTGTAATCAGTGACCTTCCTTAAGTAATGTCAGTCACTCATTTCATCACTATGAGCTCAACATTAAAAAATGTCCTCTAATCCCTGCACATGTGCTCTAACATCACTTGTCTGTCTGTGCTGAATCATTCACAAGCACTCTTAGAGAAAAACAAACATTAGGCTTGGAGCGTCGTGGAGGTCATGTCTGGATCAACAGATTCCAGAGGTGCTGTAAAAAGGTCAAAGTTAACCATCCGCAGCTGTTAAAAGGAGTGACACTGGTTTCAACACAGTATGTGTCTCACATTCATACACATTCTCACAGTAATATTCACGTTTTCTCAACAACAGTGTAATTGTATCACCAACAGTCAACTCTTGTCAGCTTTTAACAGTCAAGTCAGGTCCCCATTTTATTTCCATTATTGCTTCTTCATTCATTCAGTCAGTCATTCTTTCACTCATTCATTGCTGATAGTGGAATCTATTGTCACATTAAGTTTCTCACCATCAGCAATATGACGTCATTTCAAAAAGAAAAAGAATTTAGATCGGATTACCTCGCTGAATCCTTTTAGACAGGGACTCGCTTTCTGATTGTCCCAAATAGGTGACTTTCTCCCGAGCCCATTTTAATTTGGAGAAGCTCACTTGCAATGGTTTCCCCGGCACCTGTCGTATAGCGCTTTCGTTCTAATCGTGCAGATCTGCTCAAACGACAAAGATTATCAAACAAAACTCTCAGTGCACTGTGAAAGTATCAACATAAAAAGGCCTTGTTAAGTCATGACACAGGCTCCTCATCTCAGGAGGGTAAATCATACCAAACCTAATTGGCAGGTTCAACTTTGTAACAAAAGAAAACTCAGCTAGATTACTCTCAAAACATTCATCCATCAGCCACACACCACACAACATACAACATAACCCTATTGTGTTATTAGATATGAGTTTCCTCCCCAAGTCACTGCTTTTCACCCATTTGAGTCACAGACCCATTTTATTTAGCGTTCCTTTTTTTTTTCTATCATGAAACATGTGACATGTCATCATGTATTTCACAAAACAAGTTTGTTCTTATGTATTCAGAGGTGTGTACCTGGGTGCAGGATTCACCCATACATCAGAAACCGGAAACTCAGTCTTTTGGAGTCTCCACTCTAACAGACTCTACTACATCATATTCACTTGTGTTATAATTCAGTCATCTTTCCCTATTCTGATAACAATCAACTAATTTGCATATCAACTCATAACACACTAAGTTAACAAGACAACAGAAATGCATGTTCAAAATATTATCACAAAAGAGAATTTCCTTCATACAGTAAATTACTTGTGCTGCACCAATTAAGCAGAACGCGTCTCCCAATTTCCTATATTACCAACTAAATTTGTTATCATTATTATTATCACTGGTTGGTCAAACCAGAATCTTCTTTTCTTTCCTTTCACAAAAGTTAAACTGTTGTCCTGCAACCTGGAGGGTTAGTTATCAGCAGTGGATAAATTCAGCATTTGATAACAAAACCTGTCCGTTAAGTTTTCCCTGCTATAATTGAATCATTTTTCCTAATATACTATCAGTCCACTGGTCTTTGTATCACTTTTCATCACACTAAGTGACTTGAACAAGATGATAAACAGACTCACATGCTTAAGATGCTGTCTTGTCTTCATGAGCTTTATTGTGTTTGTAAGTGTTAGTAGGGTTAATGCATTTTCTGTGTGTGATTTTATATACGTTTCTCTTTGCAGTGTTTCACACTCCTTCTGAATTTTTCCACTTAAGCAATCAGTTTTCTTTTTCCCAGGTTTGCTAACCCAAATTTGATTTCCCATATTAAATAACAGCATTCCTCTGTGTTCTCACCTCCTCCTTCTTGCACCTTGGTCTCCTCTCCAACTTCAAAGCAGTGTAGCGGCAGATCAGCTTCGTCCTGTGCAACCCCCCACTGTCTCTTTCAGTGCCGTTCCACTCCAAAAGTGGCAAATGTCAAACTCCAACAGTCTCCTCAAAGGTCCTTCACACACACGGTGAAGTTGCAGCTTGTTGGAAACACAGTGCCATTCATCCAGTCAGTCAGGATGATGGGTTTTCTCTTCTTCTCTGATGCCGTTTGTCCACACTGTTGCTGGGACGCTCTGCTCAGGACTTTGCTGCTGTCTCTTTAACTGCCATGTTGTTGCTCTTTGGAACTGCATTCCTTGTCTTCAGAGAGGAGTGAGAGCTCGCTTGTTAGGATGAGGGACGCGTGTATATAATTCAGCCAGAAACTTGGCCTGAACATTTCCAATGATGTTAACCTATAATTTTCTTCTGACCGCTGCATGTGGAAAATTGATCCAGGTCTGCTTTTCATCTGCAAGTGACACACAGAGATTTTCATTACTCTCATCACTGATTAAACAACACATCTCTGGTTTTTGAATTCTCCTTTCTTAAAAGCAGAAAGTGAGATTGTAGTTGTTCTTGGCTGAGAAACACCAAACCTTTTTCCTATTATTATTGTTTGGTGAAACCTTTTCTTTTTCTCTACACCTAAGACAAGAAGCTAATTTTCGACTTTTCTGCCGTATCACCTAAAACAAAGCAGACAACAGCTCTCAGCTGGCTCTAGACTTAAAACCATCAAGGTCACATGATGAGAGCCATTCCAATAATACAATACTCCTCACTCAAGTAACATGTCAAAAACTCAGCACACGATACAGAGAGCAACAGCCCCCAAATTAAGACAGGAAGGAGGGCACAACTGAAGGTGCTGTTCTTCTTTGTTCTCTGTGAACTTCAAAATAAACTTCATCTGCATTAGTAAATCATATGCCTAATCATTATGTGCCACGGTGATCCACGGGTATGATCACAAATTTATTTAGTTATTTTTCAACCCAACAAAACAAACAAACAAAAAAACATGTTGCTGATGGCATGAACACTTTACACACATGAATCAGGAGGCAAGAAAAGCTGCTTCCCATCTGAGGTGTGAGAAAGAAACTGAACTCTCAGATAGCTGCATGCTTGAGCTATCATAGCTCTGTTTCCCTTCCTCTGATGCGTTCTCAAGCAGCTCCTGCTCTGAAAATGTGCAGCTTGCTCACCAGCTTAGAAGTGACTACATATTCAATTCAGCTTCTCCATGTTGTAGTTTTAGCTGTTGTATACAGGGTTTAGCATATTAGTTGTTTGTATAGGCGTGCTCTATATCTCACAATGTCTTACAATAGGATGACAGGTTTTCAAACAGGTCAAGTGCCTCTATGCACTTACTTAGTTTAGATATTTTCCTTGTGTTCTTCATCTCATATGTCATTGTACTGAATTTGAGCTAACATAAGCTTGATGCAGACTACTTTTAACGATTATCCATCTCACATCATAACTGACTAAGGTACCTCCTCATATTATCATGACATTATTACTGCTATTATATTTTTATATAACAGTATATTACAATATTTTATTTATATTTTATTGTGTATCCATCAAGGGCTGCGGGTGATCTGCAGTTTCACCCTTTCCCAAGTTGGAGACATCTTCCTTTTCACACACTTTCCTCCGCTGAGTGACTTACCTTAATATACATTCTACATCTCTCCATTTCGTTTAATATGCGTTTGTGTGAATCATTTACTTCACTACATTCTAGTCATTCTAGCCATAGTTTACATCCCAGCTATGTTTCATTATTAAAGCCAGTTTATAGTTGTTATTCTTGCTATTATCAGTTTGAACACAGAGTTCAATTCAATTCAATTCAATTTTATTTATATAGCACCAAATCACAACAAAAGTCGCCTCAAACTACAGTCTAACTACAGCTAGACTGTAGTTTATTTTATGCTATTACTCTTGCTCTTATGTTTATTCAGTGTGGTCCATTTCCAACCCTTTTTAACTTCTAGTCTTACTTTCACTAAGCTGATAATACAATCAGGTTTCTATGATCCCAAATTTGACAACAATTAGTGCCACAGACCACGTGTCTGTTCCACACTCACTCACACAAACGCACACACACACACACAACAACAACACAGAATAGGCCTAATGTCCAACAGTTAGACTCCGCAGAACTTCTTGACACCCCACTAAGCGGTGGTGAATTCACTTGTACAGTACCCCACAGAGCAGCCCGTACTTCGCCCCACTAAGCCAGTGAAACAAAAGTTCAAACTGTGCCATACACTGCGACTTAAAAATTCTGTACTTAGACCCCACTAAGCGGCTTCGTACATCACTCCACTAAGGAGCAAATGTTTTCCCACTAAGCTGGTGTTCTGACAAACCATCCTACTTTGGCAAAACGTCCTACCGTAAGTAGTTTATGCACATTTCTGGTGTCACAGAGTAATTCTAGCACAAATTTAAGTAGGTATTACGGTTTGCCACTTAACTTTGCCCATCAGAGTGTACTTGTAGCTCATAATTATAAAGCCAGCATGGTTTGGCACTTTATTTTACCTGTCAGAGTATGTTTCTAGCTCTTATTAACAAAGGTAGGATGGTTCGCCACTGAATTTTAGCTGTTAAAGTATGCTTCTAGCTCAGATTAACAAAGGTAGGGCGATTTGCCACTAAATTTTAGCTGTTAGTATGCTTGTAGGTCACATTCACAAAGGTAGGATGGTTTGGCACTTAATTTTACCCGTCAGAGTATTTTTCTGGCTTATATTCACAAATGTAGGCTGGTTCGCCACTTAATTTTGTGTTGTGCGCATGGGCAGAAACAACGGGTAGGATGGTTTGTCAGGTAGGATGGATTCCCACAACACCAGCTACACACATCACTCCACTAAGCAGCAAAAAACACCATACTTAGCCCCACTGAGCGGCTAAGGCACAACACACTCACACGGTTATAGAGTCATTCTCTTTCAACTTACTTGGTGCTGCTTTTAGGTGCAGTATCAGTCTCGGATCCCATCAATCATCATCCATCGGGGGAAAAATGGATGCTCTCCCTGGTGCCGAGTTTTACGTCACAGGTCCTTTAGCAGACGCTTCTATGAGTCCCGACTGGCGTAAGACTCCGGCTTGGCGCTTTTCCCCTTGGTGAATGTTTCATTGCAGGATCCGGCTTCGAAAGACCAATTAATGATGGGTTTATGCTAGATGAACTCATCAGCAGTCATATCTCAAATCTAATAACAGAAGACAGGAAAAGATCAGGAAGGAAACAACTTCCCCAAACCAAAGCACAAATGCACAAAAATGATACAATAAGTGAAACTAAAGTATGATTAAATTTCAGCCTGATTAATATAAATGTCACTGACAATTACTAATACATTGAAAAACCAAAATACTTAACACTCAGTTGATGTCTTTCTGTCCAACAGCTCCTAGACTTGTAAGAGTTTGACGTGATGTGGGGAGTGCTGGTTACGAGCCTCAAAGATGGAAAGCAGAGGGAGAAAAAACAGAAAATTATTTAGAAGCCTATCTGATCCTTAATGGCTGTGCAGCCGTTATAACTTACAACACAGAAGGTCAATGTAGACCTCATACAACCAAAATAGACTACCACATATAGTACAAAAAACACCATCTGTTACTGTGTCTGAATGTGTGGTATTGGCACTGTCAGTTTAGACCTAAAGAGATATGTGTTTAAAAAAAAGACCACCTAATTTAAATGTAACCATTACGTGCTTGTTAAGAGCTAACTTCCGATATTAAAGTTTCTTTCATGGTCCTGTGTCTGTGACCCAGTGTTTTGATTTTGTTTTATTATTTTTAGTAGTCTGCAGTTTCTTCCTGGTTCATGTTTACTAGTGTTTTGGGTTCTGTATTTCTTGTTCTTAGGTTTTGGTCTCTATGCTCCTCATGTTACTCTGTGTTCCCTTTGTTCTGTGTGTACTCTTGCTGTGTCCGAATTCAGGGGAAGGATGCTCCGAAGGACACTACCTACCTACGTCACGTAGGTAGGTAGTGTCCTTCGACGGACGGTCAGGAAGTGTCAGGAAGTGAGCAGCTGTGGACAGCCTGTTTTTTAAATAGAAACTTTATTGAACAAACAATGAGTATACAACATAACAGGTGGACTGTGGACAGCCTTCTAGCCTTCGTTCAAGTCTGCCCTTACTTCCGTGTTTTTCCGGTCACTAGCGCCATAGCGCGAAAATTTTAAAATGGACCCAGAAATGTCGTTCCGTTTTCTTGTACATTTTTAATTCTCGAGGAGCTAGAAAAACCTTATCGTCGTCGCCCGCATGTTTTGTACCTTAGGCTCATCAGAGACAATCCTATCCAGGTAAAATAATTTCCTTTTATCTACACGCATTTAGGAATTACTCAGCTAATTACATGGATAATTGAATTATTGCTGGTGGTGTGCCAAAAAGTGTTCGCCTGGCAAAAACTGATTGCCAATGTTTCCGTGTGTAATAGCTTCATGTATGTTGGTAAATAGACTTCGGTGAACATAGTTTACAAAGGGGTTATATAAAATTTAAAAATTACCAGTTTTTCAAGTATCTTTATAACTCTGGTTATAATGTAGGTACAATTGATATATTTGTTGCGCTGTCTGCTGTCCTCTTGGCCAGATTACTCTTAAAAAATAAATTTTTAATTTTCAACAAGATTTTTTGGGAACTGAATAAATAAAGGATATATAAAAGTCACTGCCAAAAACTGATTGCAGCTTTTACCTTCTTACAGGAATGTTGCTGGTGGCTCAGAGTGACTTGAGGATACATTTGACATATGTTTCACGTATTACAGACCAACAAGTTATTCATAGCAGGTTAAATACGAGCAATCAGTTTTGGGCAAAAAACGGAAATCAGTTTTTGGCAGACGATCATTTTTTGGCACAACACTGGTCATTCTTACACATGTACTGTATCATATAAAATATATAAACTAAATATCTTTGAAACATATAGAATCTAATCTTTTGTTTCTTTGTTTTTTTACATAGCACTTTATCAAACTGTTGTCTGCTACAGAGTTACAAGTATTATACTAATAATATAGCATCCACCATATCCTGCTTGCATATTTCTGAAAACATCTTAGTGGTGTGGCAGCCGTCGAGTGAGCCACGCCTGCAAACCCTGTGGATGGACGATGCAGTGGACAGTCAAATCAAATCAAATCAAAGTTTATTTATATAGCACATTTCAAGACCGAGGTACACCAAAGTGCTTTCCATAAGATCATAATACAGATAAAATCAAGTATAATAAAATTATAAATATGAAAATACAATAAAATAGTTACATAATCCAATGCAATCCGGATGCAGTTTGCCCTAATTGACCTTAAATGCAATGTCGAACATGTATGTTTTTAAACGTGATTTAAAAGACTGAATAGAATCCGATGCGCGTATATGGAAAGGAAGTGTATTCCATAATCTAGGTGCTGCAACGGCGAAGGCACGATCACCTCTGGTTTTCAAGCGAGACCTGGGTTGCACTAAGAGCAGTTGGTCTGATGATCTTAGTGCTCTTGTGGGGCTATATAGGCAGAGAAGATCAGCTAGGTAATCAGGTGCCATATTATTTAAAATTTTATAAGTAAAGAGTAAAACTTTAAAATCAATTCTAAATTTAATGGGGAGCCAGTGTAAGTTTGCCAGGACAGGAGTAATAGAGTCATACTTTCTTGAGCCAGTCAAAAGGCGAGCTGCGGCGTTTTGAACTAGCTGCAGTCGTTGAAGGAGGGAGAGTTGTAGGCCCATATACAAGGAGATGCAGTAGTCTAGCCTTGTAGTGATGAAGGCATGAATAAGTTTCTCCAAATCCTTGTAGGGAATATAAGATTTAGCCTTGGAAATTAGACGTAATTGATGAAAGCTGGATTTAACCACACTAGATACCTGTTTGTCTAATTTAAATGAGCTATCCATAATGACTCCAAGGTTCCTGACGGCGTCAGTAAGATGACTAGCAACAGGACCAAATATGTCATTTAGCCGTCCTGAAGATGTATCTCTGTCAAAGACAATAATTTCTGTCTTCTTCTCATTTAGTGTAAGAAAGTTTTGTGATAGCCATTCCTTAACATCCCTTAAACAGTCAAGCAGAAGATGTAATGGGGAGGACGCAGGTCCGGTCAAATGAAGATAAATTTGAATGTCGTCCACATAACAATGAAAAGAGACATTATGTTTAGCGAATATTGAACTCAATGGCAACAAATACAAGGAAAACAACACAGGGCCCAACACCGAGCCCTGGGGGACACCACAACGAAGGGGAGCAGGTGTGGAAGAATATTTTCCTATCATGACTGAGAATGACCTATCAAAGAAATACGATTTAAACCATGTAAGGACAGTTCCTTTTAGGCCAACTACTTGTTCAAGCCTTGTCAAAAGAATATCATGGTCAACAGCATCAAATGCTGACGTCAAATCCAGTAAGACTAAGATTGCGGGATGCCCCGTGTCAGTAATTAGGAGCAGGTCATTAAAAACCCTTAATAAAGCAGTTTCAGTACTATGACGCTGTCTAAATCCAGACTGGAATTTTTCATATAGACCATTTCTCTCTAAATAAGTCTGAAGTTGTTGAAGCACTATTTTCTCTAGGATTTTTGACAAGAAAGGAAGTTTAGAAATCGGTCTGTAATTCGCTAGCGTATTATGATCAAGGCTAGCTTTCTTTATAACTGGTTGCACGACTGCATGTTTAAAGGCAGTCGGAACACAGCCAGATGACAGTGATAAGTTCATTAAAGCTAGGATACAGGGCCCAATAGTATCGAACGCCTCCTTAATTATACGCGAAGGGATGGTGTCAAGCAAAGAGTTAGAGTTTTTCTGGGTATTAATTAATTCTTTTAACGTCGTGAGTGATGCCAGTTCAAACTGATGGAAGGCAGCTGAACATACTGGGATTGGGGCATGATTTACAATCAGGGGGTGTGAAGCCCTTAGCAGTGAGATTTTATCTACAAAATAGTTCAAAAATTTCTCACAAAGGGCCGGGGAGGCATCTATCAAGACGTCAGGGCAGGGATTAACCACTGAGTTGAAGATTTTAAATAGAACTCGAGGGTTATGACTGTTAGCTGCAATAATATTTGACAAGAAAGAC
The DNA here is from genome assembly GCA_922035795.1 of Oreochromis mossambicus. Lineage (NCBI taxonomy): Eukaryota > Metazoa > Chordata > Actinopteri > Cichliformes > Cichlidae > Oreochromis > Oreochromis mossambicus. The sequence goes on along the minus strand of CAKLIZ010001643.1, from coordinate 11,230 downwards.
GTTTTAGCCATTTTAGCGGCCTTCTGATATTTGGACCGGCTCATGTGCAGGATGTCTAAAGACACTTGGAGTTGATCTTTCTTCCATTTCCTCTCGGCTCGGCGACAATCACGTCTGAGGGCACTGGTAGATTCATTTAACCAGGGTTGACGAGAGATTTTACGGCGTTTGGTCTTAACTGGGGCTACAGTGTCCAAAATGGAGGAGCATGTAGAGGAAATAAAGTTTACTAAACCATCAACCGAGAGGGAAGCATTACTAAAGTCATCATAGCAAACAGTGTTAGCAAAAGCCTCGGAAAAGAGGGCAACAGACTCCGAATTAATCAGACGTGTTAGGCACTGTGGGCCCTCAAAGTTCAGATCCAGGTTACATGACTGGACGCTAAACATAACTGGGAAATGGTCCGAAATCCCAGCATCTTTAATGTCAGTGATGGAAATATCCAGGCCATACGACAGAACCAAATCCAGCATATGCCCTTTAGTGTGAGTTGGTTGTCTAACCCACTGGGTAATATTAAATGAGTCAGTGGAAGGAAGCATCCTAAAGCTCTCTTTGCAGACCACCCTGTGTGATTCTCCACTCGCCGACCAGAAAAGACAAACCGCAGGTCTCAGTTGCAGCAGCCCATCCACGTCTGATCTTGCTCGGGCAGATTCAGCAACACTGCCAGAGACTTCCTGTAATCTATTACAGTTGTTCAAGAAAAGGTCCAGGAACAGGTCACTCAGGTTAATCCTGTGTGAACAACTGTAAATATTGTTTTTTCATCTTTACATACTGTGTGTTTGAAATATTCTTGTTTAATTGTTATTGTTATTTACTTTATTGCTATCAAATAAATATCCAAGTAATATTGTTCAAAGTTAGCGTTGTGTTCATACGTGTTACAAATGCCTGTAAATCAAATTGAGTTCAGTGACAATTACTGTTTGTTTTAATCAATTTATTAATAACATAAAACCTTTAAACTAATGCAACACATATAACAATGTAACAAATATATTCAAATAAATAAATGTCTCAATACATAACTCATTTTGGAACTAATCTTTCTAGAAGTGAAAACAGTCTGTCCGTCCTCTCCCTGCTCTCCTGCGCTCTCCTCTCCTCAGCCTCTCTTTGCTGCCTCATGTCCTCTCTTATGAGGTCAAGCAGCTCATCATTCCTGTCTCTTCTCCAGTTCCTCCCTGTTGTGGGTGACTCACCTCCTTCCAACTCGCTTTCGTTTTGGTCACCCACTGCTGTGCTTGGCCCTGGAGTGTCCTCAGGGAGAGAGGAAATTTGGACAGGAGGTCTAATGGAAGGTCTCTGTCCTATCACCTTGTCAAGAGATGTATTCTAAGACACTTCTTCAGCTTCGAATCAGAGAGGAGAAACACACAGTTTTTTACTTGCAGCAAGGGCGGTGACAGAAACACTTGCACGGAAGTGAGGGCTCTGAGACTTGCGCCGTGCCACTGCCCTGGTCTTTATTTATACATCACTGGGTGTGTGTGTATGTGTGTGTGTGTGTGGGGTCAGAGTGTGACCCCGTGAAGACTTCCCTAAACCTGCTGGTCTGGAAGTCCAGCAGTTCATCTAAACAAAAGGCACTTAGCCTAAAACAGACAAAGATACATTTATCCTATCATAAAACAATAAGAGAAGGTACCACCTCTCCCATGCTCCCAGGATGTGGGTTTGAATGCCAGGACACTCTGGAATGCACACAAAGCCTTTTGCAGCCTACTAAAGATCACACATCCTATCACTACACAATCGATTATACACCTCTAAGCATATATGGAAACTTATATCATTAAAAGATTATACTGACTACTAAGTACAATTTTCCATTGACACACCTCATCCATGAGGGCAAACCAGGGCCAAGTAGCAGCAGTGGGCTTCCCACTGACTCCCTCTCCTGACCCTGAATACTTGCAGTCCTAAAGGCAGAGGTAATAAAAAATGACAGTGGACAAATAAAAACAACACAACAACTCTTAGTACTTGTACATTTATTAACTTGTGTTCTTAAGAAATATTGTGTTCATAACACACATACATACTTTGTATTTTTTAAAGTTATCCCATTTCTTCTGGCCTGCAAGGGGGTGACTTTCCCCTGCGGGCCCATCTTCTCCAGTATTGTCCTGATCACACACAAAAACTAAGAGAAGAAAGGTAACCATGGCAACTATGTTAATCCCTAAATTCCAAAGTTTTCACAGCAGAACACAAGAGGAATACCGTCTGGTTCTGTACAGCAGCAGTCCCGGAGTCGTTTGGTACTGGGCCGCGAGAGTTGAGGCTCCGGTGTGAAATTGATGGTTTTCAGGGTTTTTATCATTAACTCTGTTTCCCTGGGTCTTTTCCCATGTTGTAGTTGTGTGTCTTATTTTGAAAGAAATATTTACACATTACCATAGCGACCGGGGCGCATTAAGGGGCGGAGAGCAGTGTTGCCAACTTAGCGACTTTGTCGCTATATTTAGCGAGTTTTCAGACCCCCTTAGCGACTTTTTTTCTAAAAAGCGACTAGCGACAAATCTGGCAACTTTTTCTGGTGTTATTGGAGACTTATTTATGACGACTTTTTGACGTGAAAACGCCTATCACTCTTACTCTCAACAAGCAGTGGGTGCTGCCGTGGGCACCTCACCCGTGCCAAAGCTCTCACAGGCGGAGGATAGTCCTCCCCCAGCTGCTATCAGGGCAGGAGATGTTCACACCTATGCGTCCAAACTGCAAATGAATCGCGCATGAGCGAAGCCGCTGCTCCCGCACTGACTGTAACGCAGTCCCCAGATAGCAAGACGACATTGAATTGATGTTGATTTTTCATCCTAACCGTCGTTATGGTCAGGGTTGAAATGCCAATGTTGTAACAACATTGAAATACTGTGGTAAACCGACGGTCTTACTATAGGGACGTTGTAATGATGTTGATTTACCGTTGTTTTTTTGTCATTGATATTTGATCTATTTGTAGTCGACCAGGTGACAACAACAACGTCGAGAAAACGTCTATTTATAGTTGACCATCATTCGCCGCCCGTCACCATCAAAAAAACATTGATTTGTAGTTGAGCTTAAATTGCATCGCAACTGAGCAGGTATAAAGTACCGGAGAAAGTAGATTTATTGTTCTTTTGTTATCAATGACTTTGGTCTAGTTCACCAGCTTTAAAAAATCGTGTCTACGTGCAATTTATGTATAGTTGACCGGGAAATTAAAGCAGCGATCACTTGGACTATTCCGCAGCACCCCTCTCAGTGGTACATCCCTCCAGGTAACCATCGTCTTGTACAGTAGAGCGGGACACTAGATTTACTCTCAGCGGAATTGACCGGAGAAGGCATCAGTTCATGCACTGCACTGGCCTGCACCACGATTAGTATAAGGTATGAATGAATGAATTTTTTTCTATTCGTTATTTCCACGGTTGCATTTGAATAACAGTAAAAAACTCGTTAATGTACAGTTTCGGACAAAATGTGGGAGCCCTAAATTATGTCTACTTTCATCTTACAATCCGGCAACAAATAAATTGCACTGCGAACAAAGTCTATCAACAAAGAAAACATTTTCGTTTCATACTTTTCCGTTATATTCCCTTACAAAGCTAGCTTTAACGCTTCGAGGGTTCCTTTGTTCTTGCCGTCGCCTCGGCGCTTGACCCAGACTTTGGCTCTGTAGTTGCTTTTTAGCATAGTACTACAAAAAATTGTAAATCTGTGATATATTTTTTAAACGTAAAGGTAACTGTATAAATGTGTTTGATGACTTTGTTACTTTTAATGATTGGAGAGCACCCGCTTCAATCCGCACTCAATTCAAACTTTACGTTGCACGCTCACCTAACTTGCGTTTGTACCTTTTATCCACACGGAAACTGCGTTTTCGTTAACTGAAAACTGAGATTTTTAAAGACGCCTGCCTGGGTGGATATTTTCGAAAACTCCGTTTTAGCATTTACGTGTGGACGAGGAAAGTTCTTCTTTTACTGTTATGCTGTTTTGTGGATCACAAAGTTTAAAACTACTAATAAACACACACGCACAAAGTAACTCCACCAGAGTGCCAATCTCGGGTCACTTTTGCCGGTCCAAGCCCGGATAAAGGAGCAGGGTTGGAATTGTGACATTAAAAAACAATAATTGCTAAAAGAAATTTAATTTGTAGTTCTAAATGAATTCTAACTGCATTTAGGACGTTTTTTACTCACTTTATCTCTCTTCCACGATGTTCTTTCTCTCTCCAACAATGTAGGTTACAATTATATTAGCATGAACAATTATGCAAATTAGGTGATGACGTCATTTAGCGACTTCTAGCGACTTTTACGACAGCCAATAGCGATTTTCCTTACTGAGGAGTTGGCAACACTGGCGGAGAGGAGGATGTTACTTTCAATTGTTACGGCCCTAGTAGGGCCGCCTCCTGAAGTTGTCTGTGTGGGCGTGTCCGACCATCTCTCCTGCCTTAGCTGCCACCTTTTTTCTTTTGTGCAGCTGACTCTCGTCAGTAATTAAAAGTATTTAAGCCCAGAGAAAGGTGAGCTCTGGGCCAGAGTGCCATGTGAGTGGTTACAGCTAGTGAGCTGAGGGTGTTTGCTGTGTTTTCAGCTAGTGAGCTGCTCTCTTTTTGACTTACTTTTTATTTTATTGACCAACACTTGAGTTTTGTTTGTTTTCCTTAAATGGTGATAGCGGCTTGTCCGTCTCTTTTAGTTGAGCTACTTTAATAAAACTGTTTAATTTAACCCTTTTGCCTTCTTGCCTCCTTTTTCTGACCCGGATACTTTTTGTTACTTCGCCCCTCACCGCCTAGACCCCTCAGGGGAACGTAACACAATGTTGGCGCATTTTCAGGAGGACGCTGCTAATAAAGTTACACAATGACACAGTTAATTCGAGTTTATTAATATAATTACAAAATACCACAGTTTTTGTCTTGGTCGTATTTTGTTGTAATTTTCCGCGACACCTTATAGGTCGGTCCGTGTCTGACATTAAACCGGTCCATGGCGCAAAAAAGGTTGGGGACCGCTGCTGTACAGCATGAGGGTTAATAAAACCGTACTCCAAGGGTGTAGATTTGGCATGAACGGAAGGGACATGTCCCCACCAATATCCAGCGATTATTGAATTGTCCCCACCAATAATTTAATCTCTTCGAGTAAAGAAAAACAAACCCGATAGAAAGAAAAAAAAAACGATCTGTCAACGTCTCATTCACCCAGCGGTGCAGAAAGAGTTAAATTACGTTCTCTACTGAAGTCCTACCTCATGTGACAAATATGGCCAATGTGATTGGCTGAGCCTTTCAGGGAGCTCTGTTTAATTTTAGCAGCGGCAAACCTGCGCTGCAAGGAGGAGAGGAGGATGGCAGCAAAAAGGAAGAACCTGGATATAAGAAAGTATTTTTCAAAGAAACCTGTAAGTCACTTAAAGCAAAGTTAACTCATAAAATGTGTCTGTCATAATAACGTTACAGGCTATGCTAGGCTTTGGCCCACATCTGTCTAAAATTGTATGTAACCATGAATAACGTGTTTTGGAAACTAAATGCACAACATGCAGCACTATTAGTTCTCTCAGTCTCAGAGTAGCATTTCTAATTTTGATTGAAACTGTCAGAGAAAACGGAGCCTCGAGCAGCCAGGATATTAGTTTACAGAGGCTGTTAAAATTATGTCTAATGTTAAAATGTTGGTGACACAATAATTTCATCCTAATGGTACTGACATATTCATAGGGTTAATTTTTGAGACAAAATATCATGAGGTAGTCATGATTTTGCAAATATTCCACCTTGTAGTGCAGTTTGCACAAATTGTTTTAAAAATGCACTCACCCTACAAACATTACTGATGAGTCAAGATCTGCACAAATTGACAGAAACACAGAAGCAGCTACACATTTTATTCTTATTGTCATGTATGTCCTATTTGTCAGGTGACAGAAGAACCAACACAGAGCTCAGAGAGTAACGGTGATACAAGATCACAGGTGGAATTGGATGATGACTTGTTGGTTCATGAGTGTATTTGAAGCACATGTGTGACTGCATGTATTTGGAATGTCTCACTGTTATTTATCAGGTGACAGAGGCAGCTCTGCCATGTTGTAGCTCAGACAGAGGTGAAGAGGCGAGGTCACAGGTGACTGATGATGATTTGGTGCTATAGATTAACTAGTATTTATTATCATGACAATTGTTAGGCTGCTGATATAAATTGATTGATTAGTGTATATTTGACAAAGAATCTGAATTGACTTTTTATATGGCACAAATCAAAGTGTTATTTTATCAGGTGGCAATATGTCCTAGTGCAGTCAGAGGGGAAGAGCCAGGGCCAAAGGTGAGGCACATCAAGCACAGAATAATAATTTTAATCTGAGGATAAAACGCATGTACTGAGGCTGAAAAAGGTTCAGTGCTGTCAGAAGACTAAAAACATGGCTCAGGTCAACAATGACTAAAATGAGATTAAACAATGCTGCTGTATGTCCACCAGGAGAGACTGGACAGTATAGATGGAAAACAAATATGCCAGCAGTTTATCTCAGTTAGCGAGAGGAGAAGACATGTGTTTGGCTCCTTCACATAGTGGACATTGAGTTGTTGTGTGGGACACCAGTAGTCCATGTCTGTTGCTGTAACAGTAGTTTATGTTTAGAATCAAAAATCCCAGCTCACTGATTTGATCGGGGCAATAGTGCCTACAATGTTGCATCATTTTGCTGAGAGATCTTTTACTTTGTGGTCATCTTAGATGAGTAGTTTTATGGACAAAAACCAGCAGGTCATTCAGTGTTCCCTTAGTGCTAATGTATAAGAGATGTTGGTGTAATATAACTGAACTAATGTTGTTAAAGTCATATTCTTTTATTGTCATGACTGCATTTGAAACTATTTTTATTTTTGTATGATACCTGAGTTATATGGAATATGGCTGAAGTAAACTAAAGTCTAAAATACTTAGTCATTTGTTTAATAGTAATTTAACATTATATACGTAATTCACATATAAAACTATGAATTGTAATTTTAAATGGTTTAAAAGCATGTAGAATAGCATGTAGGCAAGTATATTTCTCCTTTTTTATCAAGAAGCAAAGACAAAAAGGAAAAAAAACAGAAACAGGGCAGGGTTCAGTGGTTGAATCATCCGTCCCCACCAATGCCAAAACCAAATCTACGCCCTTGCCGTACTCATATGAATATGATGTGTAAACTGATTTATTCTTGTACCTCCACGCCACAGTGGCCCAATTCTTCACCCCAGTGAAGAGGTAATCGTTTTCTCCTTGTTTTAATGAATGAGCCACTTGGTCTTTGTTCCCCACAACATATCACCATAAAGATTAATTTGAAATAATCAAAACTAGCTGTATGTAAGCGGCAATACATGACAAACTGCCCGGGACCCACCATGCAAGCTAGTTTAGGGTTATTTAAATTGAAAAACAAACAAACATGTCTATGCAGAGCTTAACAACACAGCCGCTATGACAATTTAACTTTTGTACAACCAGATTTTCATATACTTACATCTGAAAGTGTTTTCCTCTCCCGCTTCGACCACCATCGTTATCAGAAAAAAAATCTCCTGTATGGCCCGCAATGAATCCTGAGATATGGTAGGACTCGAAGGATACATCGGACCCATCCTTAAAATTTGGGGAAAAGTAGGACGCATTTGTCGCCACATTTGGAGTACTCTTTAGCTGTGTCCCAAAACGTCGGCTGCATCCTCCGGAGGCCGCATTTGAAGGCCGATTACGTCACAGCCCGGCGACGAAGGCTGTCCCAATTCGTCAACTCCTTCAAATCCAGCCGACAAATGCGTCCTTCATTTCCCCGAATTTGAAGGATGGGTTAGGTGTGTCCTTCGTGGCCCACCATATCCCAGAATTCATAGCGCGGTCCAGCCAAATTTCAGCTGCCAACAATGGCGGCCGCTACTAAGTTTTAAAATTAGTCTTATTAATCTTTCTGGGTCACAAAATAAACTTTTAACATATTTTCAGGCGAGAAAGTGGCGGTGTAAATTTCAAATATCTGCTTGGTTTATCAAGACATCGCATATTTGCAAAAGTGCGCCGACGTTTTCGGAGACGTCTGTTACCCACCCGCTCGATAGCAAACCGGGGGACTCAATGGTCGCTCGAGCCGGCGAGAGCAGCGGACTCCCGGCGTCATCGTTTTCAGACCCCCGCTCTTTCGCTACTCAGGTTAAACATGATATATAAGTCACTCGGATAACTTAAAAATGTAATTGTTTGCCTTATTTCGGTGTTTTATTTGTTCGTGAGTAAATCGGGTTGGCTGAGATCAAAGTTATTAGATTATTAGATTAAATAAAACTTTATTAATCCATCGGGTGGGTTCCTCCGGGATTTTCACACAGCTGAATAAACGTCAAAAAGAAAACTGATTAAACAGAAGTGTGAGACGGTCGAGAATTTACGCCAGTGTCCTGTTATATTTTAGATCGCAAGGAGCAGACGACCGAGTTTATTAAACTCCACCGACACAGCGGTGACGCAGATCTGAAGGCTAGACCGTCCCATTTCACAGCCTCGCACTTCCGGCCTTCTCGGTCTTCGAAGGACCCGGCCCACGTAGACCGCGAAGGCCGGGTCCTCCGAAGGATGCAGCCGACGTTTTGGGACACAGCTTTTGGATTCGGACAGACTTCGTCGCGTCGCTGTGACGTCATTGCCTCCAAATACGTCCTTCGGAGCATCCTTCCCCTGAATTCGGACACGCCTTACTTAAGGCAGCAGCTGGGAGCACCTCATCGCTGGATTAATATGTAACCTCCGTCAGTGTTATTTCAGTTTTACACCCCTCTTTGAGTTTCCTTTGAGTTTTTCCTGACATTGATTCTCCTGTTCTTGTCCTAGACTCTGCATGCCAGCCAGACGATTTGTTGTTGCGACCCTGTCGTGAGTGTGGAGAAGAATCCAGCTGTGTGGAGAAAGCTAGCTGTGTGAAGAAGTTCCCCTGTGTTTTCCTGACCCCTTCGTGAACCCTGGTGACCTCGGACCCCTCTTCCCTCACTTGTATATATCACAAGTGGAGAGTAAAATAAACGAACTAATCTTTGTGATTTCAGTCTGCGCCTGAGTCCTTCCTGCGGCTCATGATATAAAGTCCTGATTTGAAACTCTGATTAACTACATGGGCTCACATGGAAATCTACAGGCTGACATTAACATTAAAGTACAGTTAGAGCTTAATGCATTCCACTGAGTTTTCCTGAAGTTCACATCTTACAGTGCACTTTTTATAGCCTGGAACAAACATTTCAACAATTTGACTTTAAATCTGACATTTCAAACACATTTGATTGATTTGAAATATTCTAATATTATAAGATGGTGAAAGGAAAAAGGTTCATATTCACTGCAGTCAGATCAAATGCTTTACTTTAGTACAATATCTACATGTTAATGTTTGTTTGCTCCCAATTGTTCATTTTTTCCTCTTTCACACTGAAAAAAAGAGAGACTGAAACTATTATTATTTTAAAGAGATATTTTCAAACTACTATTCTTAGCAAGAAAAAAAAAAAGCTAAATGAACATGTGACAGCTCAACATCTGACTTATAGTATTAAAATAGTGTGAGTGATATGCAGGCAACTTAAAATGTTGTGAGTTATGAACAGACAGTTTAATACAGGAACTTTGGTTGTGTCTCATCCTAACACGAGAAATGTAAAAGCTGTTTTAGCAGTCGTCCTCTCTTTGTTTGACTGTGACCAGTCTGCTGGAGCAGAGCCCACAGTTTGTGAATCTATCATGTTGAGTCTACCACGGAGTATTAGGGCCACATTAAGACACAAAGTTGCTGCTGATCATTTGGAGAATACAGTGGAAATTTGGAGACTGAATTGGAAATGTGCAGATTACAGTTGTTGTTTCAAGAAAAACTGCCACGGCTGCTGTACCCTCTACAAAATGCCTTGCGTAGATGAGTTAATGAAACAAACTGATCAGCTGTCTAGTGATACAGCATTCCTCTTTATTACGCAAAGGTGGAATCATTGATAACCTCGCGTCTGTCCATGACCAGCCATTTCATTTTCTACAAATCTGCCCAAGTCATCCACGTTTGTGTGTGTTTTTTTACTATTTAGAGCCGTGTTTCCCAACCTTTTGGAGCAATGGCACATGTTTCACATTAGAAATATCACACGGCACACCACCAAACAAATATGTAATTTTTCCCCACACACCCGGTATAGTGGAATTGGCTCGGTTTGTCCCCGGTATACCCTTTTTGCTTTCTTCTGACCACTACTCATGCCTTCATCTGGGTCAGAATTTTCTCCAGGACCAAGGTCAGACTGATTACTTTTTCTTTTCAAATATTTATCTATTGTTGTTACGCACGGTTTTCTCACAGCATGACTATTATGTAATTTCTTCTTTTGTTTTACTGGCAGTTGGGAACCCATTCAATTAGATCAGATAGTTGTACTGCCCTCTAGTGGAAGATAATGTTACTCAGCCGGTGGCTTAGAGTACTAAGCACAGCTGATCATTTCTCACGGCACACCTATGTGCTGCGGCACAGTGGTTGGGAAACATTGATTTAGAGTTCAAGGAGATGTTAGTGACATCAGAGCCGTACGTATTGATCTGATATCAAAGTTCATGTTTCTTTGATTGGATCAGGTTTTAAAAGCAGGTGTTTTTATAGAATGACAGAAACATGAGAGATGCTGAATGTCTTTAATATTTTATACACTGAGTACTTTTGGATGTCTACTTATTCAGTCATGATGGTAAAATGCCATTAAGAAAGAGAAATCAAACATTTGGATGCATTTTAATGAGCTCAGATTTGTTTATAATGCAGAGGAGCTGGTTGTGAACTGAGCTTCAGAGAAACACAACATACAGATATTCTCTGTGAAAAGCGCTACATAAATACATTTTACTTACTTACTGTGAAACTTTGAGTGGAAAAATACAAAAAAACAACACGTGGATCCTGGAATACTGGTAGCTTCCATCTTTAACGGACCGAAGAGTAAGAAGTTTACAAGGAATCATTTAGAACAGTTTAAAACTTAAAAACAGTTTAAAACGGATTGAATCCATGAATCTGAAATCATGTTTCTGAATGAAAGAGACAGACATCTACAGACTGAACTATCTCTTCAACAGCCAGTGTTTCCCTAACAGGAGGACACTCTTTACATGAACTCAGCACAGA